>APFE031682302.1:11904-125671 GCA_000404065.3 Pinus taeda | reverse complement strand
TGTTTGTCACTAGAGAGTCTTAGACTCCTAGGGAGGTTAGTTTTGTCAGCAAAAATAACTCTTTCCGCATGACAGTGGCTACTGAAATACCGAAAGTCGTATTTCCCAGCCACAAAATCAATGCATAGATACAGTATATGAAGGATCATGCGCTGATAGGAAAGTTCATAGGACTCTGGCCAACGGAGAAGGCGCTACGTGGATGGATCACAGCGAAATGGAACCCAAAAGGACATATCACTTTGCAGTTAGGGCCTAAAGGGTTCTTCACTGCCATTTTTAACTTCCTGGAAGATAGGAACAATGTCTTGGATGGAGGACCCTATTTTTTCAATGCGGCTGGCTTGTTTCTCAGGGGTTGGGTAGAGCGCTTCAACCCTGATAAAGTGGACCTAAGTTGGGCTCCAATGTGGATCAGACTGTACTCGCTCCCTGTGGAGTACTGGGAGGAAACGTCACTGCAAGAAATAGGAAATGTTCTAGGTGAATTTGTAAAAGCTACAGAGGAGATGAAAATCTGAAGATATACCTCCTATGCACGTATCTATGTCTACATGAACCTCAACAAGGCCCTTTCAGATACGGTAAGCTTATTTCATGAAGATATTGAATGGATTCAATTAATAGATTATGAACATGTTCCATTTCGATGTAGAAGATATCATGCCCTAGGTCATTTATTCAAGGACTGTCCCTTAAATAAAAAACCCCCATCCCCAGCCAAACTTGATCCGCCTGAGGCTGAAGGATTCACCAAGGTAACCAACCGCAAAAGAAGCAACAAGAAATCAGCCTCAAATCCTAAAATGCATCAACCCAGTACATCTAAGCCTTCAACTAGAAATAGCTTTGAAGCTTTATCTTGACAAGGTGACCTTCGTTCTGATACTCCGGCTCCCCCAGGAAAGGAGGTTAAGGGGAACAAGCGTATGAAGTCGGTAGATTCCGAGATGACCAGAGAAGATCCTCCTACCAATGCTCCCTCTTCCTCAGATAAGCTCAAATTACCAGCATGGAATGCACAAGTCATGGAGGTAGACAATCTACAACTTGATTCAAGAGCAGTAGAAGATCCAAATGAAGAGCTAGATGAAACTGAGCACATAGAGGAGGAACCCGAAAGTATAGATATTGGAGATCTAGATATCTTGACCCTAGAGCAGGCATGCAAGACAAAATTTTTTGACAAAATTCTAGACCGGAAACTGGAGAATTTGGAAGAGATCCTCTCGCGAGCACAACGGCAACAGTCTCTAGGCATTCAGACAGGCAGCCCCTGGGATGGTAATCTCATTACAAAGGATATTAAAAAGCGTGGAAGGAAAACTGACCTCCAATGCACAATCAGAATAGGAGCCATGTTGGTGGAGTCAGGGGGGTACTCCAAGCTAACAAAATACTTTAACTCCTCTCCCCATCCTTCCCAATGAAGTTAATATCATGGAATATTAGAGGGCTCAATAGCCCAAGGAAAAGAAGGCTTCTCAAAAATATGATCATGCAGGAAAAACCTCAAGTCCTCTTCTTGCAAGAAACTAAATGCAACTCAAGCACCTTAGAAAGAAACAACAAAAGTTTGGCCAGGAGGTCTCAGTGCAATCGTGGACTCTGATGGGGCTTCTGGCGGTTTGGCAATCTTATGGGAAATAGAACTACTCAGCTCAACAACATCCATGCAAATAAGAACTTCATCCAAGCAACATTTCACATTATTGGAACAAATGTACATGGGCTATTAACCAATGTGTATTTTCCACAAGAAGCTACACATGAAGCAGAAATCCTCTCTGCTATCAACTTTGATAGGCAACATCCTCTTTGGATCTGAGGAGGCGATTTCAATATGATTACTAGGCTAGAACAAAAAAGGGGTGGCAGGATCAGGGGAAGTCAGGAGGGGATTCCCCTAAAGGAATTCATTCAGAACAACTGGCTAATTGACTTGCCCTTCAATAATGGAATCTTCATGTGGAGCAACAAAAGAGCAGGGCTGAATCAGATAGCCTCCCGTTTGGATAGATTCCTGTTGTCAGACAATGCTATTCACATTGGTGGAGACTTTGCTGCTTCCATCCTGCCATTTTCGGGGTCTGATCACTGGCCAATCTCCCTCTAATGGACTCGTACTGGAAAAAACCTGGAGACCATTCTGATTTGAGGAAATTTGGCTGTCACACCCAAAATTTGGCAACTTAATCAAATCAGAGTGGAATAATTTTGCTCCTCCAAATTGTTCTAAGATGTTTCAATTTCAGCAGAAGCTCAAGAATCTCAAAAGTAAGATTAAACATTGGAATCACACCTCTTTTGGTAATACATTTCAGGCTAAGCAAACCCTTGATCAGAACATGAAGATTCTACAGCAGAGAATAATCACTGAAGGGCGTTTTGAAAATCTGGCAAAACAGGGAAAAGCTCTTGAGGTGCAAATCACAGAAAGGGCCAAGCAGGAAGAAACTCTATGGAGGAAAAAATTGAGAATAAGGTGGCTTAAGGATGGCGAAAAGAACACAAAATTTTTCCATAATACTACCATCCAGCGCAGAATGAACAACACTATTACTCACATTCAAAATGCGCAGGGGGTTAGGCTGGAAACTCATGAAGCAATCGAAGGAAAACTTTTAAACTACTTCAAGCAAGCACATCGAGAACCTCAGATTGATCGATCAACAACCATCGAAAAAATTACTCGAAACATACCAAAAATTATCTCTGAGGAGCATAATCAGCTTCTTCTAAGACTGGTGGATCTACAGGAGGTTGAAACAATAGTACATCAGCTGAAGGCGGGGAAGGCCCAAGCCCGGATGGATTCACATCCAAATTTTTCCACCACTTCTGGGAGCTGATAAAAACAGAAGTTTGGCAGGTAGTTGAGGAGTCTAGAACTTTGAGATGGGTGTTTCCTAGTATAAATGCCACATTCATCGCCCTTGTACCCAAGGAGGATCATCCCAACACTCCCGACAAGTTTAGACCAATTGCACTGTGCAACATAATTTACAAAATTGTATCCAAAGTCATCGCCTCCAGGCTCAAATTGCTGCTGCCTCTCATTATCTCGCCTAAGCAATCTGGATATGTTGAAGATTGGCAAATTACATATGGTATCATCCTAACTCATGAAATCCTTCATTCCCTGAAGCAATCCAAGATGCCAGGTATGCTCCTTAAGATTGATCTTTCGAAAGCTTTTGACAGTTTAAGTTGGATGTACATCCAAAAAACTCTAACTGCTTTTGGTTTTTCTCCTCCTTGGGTTAGATGGGTCATGAGCCTCTCGTCCTCTTCCTTCTTCTCTGTCTTGATCAATGGTGTTCCTTCCTCCCCCTTTCATCCTTCTCGGGGAATCAGACAGGGGGACCCCCTCTCCCCTTTTCTTTTTGTTATAATGGTAGAGGGTTTGGGTCGTAGCATTAGATCTGCTCAGCAATATCAGCTCCTAAGAGGCCTCTCTCTCCACAACTCTGCCGCCTTCACTCATCAACAATTGTAGATGAGAATATGCTGTTTGGTCATCCCTTTGTTCAAGAGGCATGACAACTCAAATCTCTCTTGATGGACTTCTCTGATGCCTCTGGAGCCTTGATCAACAAATCCAAATCCCAGATTTTCTTCTTCAATACCCCTGCAAATACCCAAGCAGCTATTGTCTGTATCCTTGGTTTCTCTGTTGCCGTCCTTCCTTCCAAGTATTTAGGTGCTCCTCTAATTGTTTTGGCCTTGAATCATTCCTCTTGGCAGATCTTAATAGAAAAACTGGAAGCTCATCTATCTTCTTGGACTCATAGAGCCTTGAATATGGCTAGTCGTCTTGTTCTTATAAAGGCCGTTCTTCATTCCATGCCGCTCTATCTTTTCTCCATTTTAGCGGCGCCCAAATGGGTTCTTAAAGAAATCAAAAACCTCCAGAGATCCTTTTCATGGGGCAAAATAGGTCATAATCGTAAATGGGCACTTGTAAATTGGGACACTGTGTGTCTCCCAAAAAATGGCATAGGAATGGGATTAAGGGATCCCTCCTACAACAACAAAGTCATGGGAGCTCGGATCTGGTGGAAATGGTTGACTTCGCCTCTTACCCCCTGGACCTCTCTATGGAAAAAAAAGTATGCAAGAAATTTCCCAACAGAGGATCTAATTCGCATCTCAGAGGCTAGTGTAGGCTCCCTAATTTGGAACTCAGCCAAGCAACACAAAAATCTCATTCAGCAGCATAGTTTTTGGGAAATAAAGAATGGCAACACGACAAGATTTTGGGAAGACTCACGGCAGCAGATGCCCAAATTAAAAGACCTATTCTCCCACGAGCAGCTTCCGGAGATGGACATGCAGGATCTTGTAAAGTCAAAAACTTTTGGAACCCCTCCTCTCATGAAGATCATAGACAATGGATCAAAGCGGAACAAATTCTAAGACAAGGATCTCTACAAGTTCAACAAATGATAGACTCGGAATTGTTGAAAAGGAGAATTCAATTCTCTAATGAGCAAGACATTCTCAGATGGGGATATGAATAGAGAGGTACCTTTACCACTAAAGAGGCTTATAACATCATTATCAAGGATCGCATGGTAAAAGACCCTCTATGGAGCAAAGTATGGGGCCCTTCCAACTAGCCAAAAATTTCCACTTTTCTTTGGCTCCTATGTCACAACAAGATTCTCACATGGGACAATCTCAGGAAGAGAAAATTTCATGGGCCCTCAATATGTCCTCTATGTAGACAAGAGGAGGAATCTGTTAAGCATCTCATGCATTCCTGTCAGATTGCTTGTAGACTCTGGGAAAAAGTGAGTTTCCAGTGCCAAAAGGAGGGCAGAATACATGGAGATGTCATAGCTACAATTCGCAATTGGGATAGGACTCCCTATCAAAGCAAGATTTTAAATCTCTTATGGATACTCATACCTGGCTTCCTAATGTGGAACCTCTGGAAAGAAAGAAATCGTAGAATCTTCAAGGACCATTCGACACCTCTGGAGCACCTTTGGGAGAGCATATGCCAGAATATCAGGGAAAATATTTCTATCCATTCTTGGTATGAGGAGGACTTTCTTACTATTCCCCAAGAACAAAGCATTTGGGAAAATTGGAATCTTCAATGGAATCAAGAACATATGGCCAAAGGATCGTTTCCTCTGCTGGGTCGTTCTCCAGATAGATGGCTTCCCCCTCCTAGGCATACTTTCCAGCTAAACTTTGATGGCATTTTGAAAGGTAATCCTGGAAATTCGGGCTTTGGAGGGATCTTCAGGAACTACCAGGATATGCCTATTCTATCCTTCCTAGGCTCAAAAGGATGGGATACCAACAATTCCGCGGAATTGGAAGGGTCTCATTTTAGCTCATAACAACATTTTTTTTTTTTTTTCCACTTATCATAGAAGGCGATTCTCAGATCATCATCAACATGGTATCCAAAATTATACAAGGTTCTCCCTCAAGTAAAGTAAGTAATAGCTGGAGAATGATAAGAAGGCTTGAACTCATTGAATAATGGATATCCTCTCACAGAGCAATCAATCTTAAACATATTCGTAAAGAAGGAAATAAGGTTGCTGACTTTCTTGCTAACCTTGGAGTGGATTGTGGTTTGGATATTTGTACAGGCTCTATCTCCAAATGGGCCTCTGATTCCCAACTTAAGGAATTCCAAAACTTGGTGGAAAATGAAAGGATTAACGAAGGAGAAGAGCACCCGGATGTGGGTGAATTGAATGAGAATTAATGAGATTAATTGTGCTTGCAGTCGGGCGGTCCTGCCAAGTGCCGTATGGCACTGTTAACCGAGCTCCCACTTGGCTTTTAGCGGTCACCTCCTGGTCTGGGTCGGTTCACTTAAGGCAAACTCGATCTGATGTGATTTCGGCTTTAAAGACCAGATCATCTTGCAACACGACAACTGCTGGATCAATCATGGCATTCTTAGCTCTCCCCATCTATATCTATTATGCGCCTTCTTGCCTGTGCTTATATCTCGTCGCTTCTCTGTGCAGTGAAACGGTTTATGCTTTCAAATATTTGCTGTTGGTTCATGCTGCTGGGACTGTGCTCCATCTTCGACAATCTCAAGCCACTATGTCGTTTTTATTTGGTATCCTCTTGGCCCTGTTTCACCTCCATTCCAAAATCTCCTGTTTTCATTCTTCCTCCCTTAGTTGTCTCATAATGGTTCGGCACAGGATGCGTAGTCGCAACGGAGGCAGCCGTGGAAGGCGGGGCACTCTCAGAGGGCTCAGTCTGATATTTATAATCCATTCCCTTCTACTTTGCCCGCTGCTCAATCCATTTCTCCTCCTCAGAGCCCTTCATGCAGGCCCTTCTCGCACAACGCCTTTCAATCCACTCGCTTCAGATTTCAAAGCTCCCTCAACCGGTCCATTATCTCGGCCAATGTCACAGTCATTTTTGCTGAAGAAGAGGCTCTGCCTCTGGGTCCAGATAATTCTCCTACAACGCTCTCTCAGGGTTGTCTTGGCAAAGGGGATAGCCAAGATGACGCGCAGAATTTGGGTGCTGAAGGACTGAAGGACAAGCGAGGCAAGCATCATAGCCAGGGATGCAAGCCTAATGATTCTCCTTCACCTGGTGGCAGCTCGCAGGGAAATTTTATCTCGCAGTTCACAACTGGCTGTTCCAAGGACACTCGTCCCTCTTCGCATCCTCCTGGCAGTAGTGGCGCTGGTGCCTAGGCTAGAGATGAAGAACCGTGGTTTGGTTATGCCTGCCCAATGATTGAGGAACCTCCGGATTTGGGCCTCGATGGGTAATGCCTCTTGGATTTTTGTTTTTTTTCCCCTGGTTCTCGTTTTGGTTCTTGTCGATCTCGCTCTTGCGTGTTTTTGGATTGGTGATTCAAACACCCTATCGACCTGCTGGAATGTGGTTCTATTTGCTGGAAAACTGGCAGATTGTAGTTCCTATGCGGAAATAGGCAACGCTCTGTTTTATTGCTCCTCATATTGATAGCTCCAGACTTCTTGATCTAGTGGTGGTTTTTGTTTCCATTGCAAGACTTATTGTCTCTATTTCTAGTCCTCCCAATCATGGGATGGTTTGCTGTGTTGTCTGCTCTCAGATGCCTATGCCTGAAGCTACAACTTGTAATACTATTTTGTTTTTCCTATAATAGAATTAGCTTTTACTGAGAAAAAAGAAGAAGTGGAAAGTATGTCTATACGTTCATTCCACGAGATCCTTCATAGTTTTGTAAAAAAATGCCCCCCTTTCATTAACCTACAACAACACTCCAGATGAGCTAGGACCAATTCATCGTCATTTACATGTTCTATAATTTTTCTTTTCTTAGAACGGCATTGATCTTTTCCTTCATTGTTTCTCCTTGTAGAAAATTAAACATATATGAATTAATATATTGTTTGAAACATGTTATCTAATATTCTTAAGTATATTATTAATGAAAAAAAATCATATTGAATATCATTTTTCTGTTCACCTGATTCGTCCTTCTGTAATTTTTCTAACAGGGTTTTACGCTCTTTTGCACTTAGATTATAAATAATCTTATTGACCTTCTTCATTTTGTGGCTCTGCATGACACACACTAACTAATACATATTAATTTTGTAAAGAGTTTACAAAGAACTTGCCTTCTCTGTTTTTTTTCGATGTGTTATCATTATGTCGATCAATATTTTTGTTACTTGACATCTTCTTAGACATTTTTTATCAATATACAACATGTACCATTCAATGCAAAAGCCATTAAATATATTTTATAAATAAATAAAATAATTTTAAACCAAAAAGAGCTCTTATAACCGATTTGTTTATCCCATTAAACACATTGGGCATTTAAATTTTTTTCTTTCTAAGTTAGGTTAATCTATTAATATGTACTAAAAATGTACAAGGAGGCTCAGGCCTCAACAGAGTTTAACATAGTGTGTCAGAGAGTATATTGAATGCCACAACATTAGGGAAACCAGTCCGTAGAGAATAGAGAAAAAAATACCCAGATGGGATATCATTCTTTAAGACCAGAAAAAACAAGAACCAGAGAAGTTGAACCATGACAAAAAAGAACCAGACAAATTCCAGTAGAACTAACATATCAAAAAACCAGACAGAGACACCTGGCAGCCACATCATATCATTTGAGTTCTTCCGGGAAGGGCTCCTCAACAATCGGACATGCATAAGTCATCCAATCATCCTCCTCCTCCGTCGACATCTCGCCGTGTGGCCCACCCGCCAGATGGACGCCGCCATGGCTACCAGCTGCCACCTTCAGAGCAAGCCCATCAAGCCCTGTTCCACCTGGGGAGCACGTGGCACCAAAACTACCACCCTCAGCATGTTGACCGACACCCATGGTCTGGCCATGCAGAGCACCATTTCCTTTGTCCATCAGGTTCTTTCCTGTGTCTCGGCCATTTCTACATCTTTGAGCCTCCTCTTGCCACAAGTCAGAGTTTTCCTCCTTGGTAGCTGACTGCTCATTATCTTCAGTGAAAAGGATGGTGACTGTAGCAGTAATCACTGGTCTGTTCAAGGTGCTACGAAATCTGAATTGGTTTGAATGGGGAGCGGGGTGAGGGGGCAAAAGGAAATTGGCAGTGTGAATTGCAAAATATCTGCGACCTGCACCCAGAGACAGAGCATGACCCTGGCCATTACGAGTATTGGGATATGTTCCCAAACCATAGCTACGAGGGTGATACAGGTTAGGGGAAGGAGAGGAGGCAGCAGGCTCAGGATTCGACTCAGTCTGAGGGCGGGCACTACCTCCCCAGGTCCCTCCTCTTTGACTCCTCATGTGCTGTTGAACCATGTTGGAATACCTAGCAAGGAGTTTAGAGGGAGCGATGGCAGAGGGATTGAGAAGGGGAGCAAGGACCGACTGGGCTGTGGTTAACTGGCAGAACCTGAAATGGGAATGGTGATGCCCATTACCGAAATCGACTCAGCAAGCTAACCAACAACAATGCCCAATAACTATGCTGGAGCTAGGTTTAGTGGCTTGGGGCGGGTAGTTGCAGTGGAGCAGGGGAGAAGGAGAGACAATGAGCCGAGGGGAGTCAATGTCTGGGTAGATAATAGCCCTTTCTCGATTCAATCCTGCATTAAATTTTGCTTGTGGTTTGTCATTAGATTGGCTCAGAGTGGTATGGGGTGAGGTTCCATCGGCCAAGTGGCCCATCCTCTTACTGTCGTTCTTCATGATCTTCATAAATTTTCTTGAATGTCACCCACATCCGGGTACATTGGGCATTTAATTGTTCGACACTGTCAGGGAAAATTAAAATTTTAAAATATTTAAATTATTACGACGTGATTTGTAACACTAAACACATCAACATGATTTAACGGTGCTATTTGGAAGAGGCGCGCCAATGTGTTATATTACACCGAGAGCAATGATGAACAAACTAGACAAAGTCAACAATGTTATAATATATTGGTGCCTTGTATTACATAGGGTGCACTAGTCCGTAATATTACACAAGGTGCACCATGGAACATATATCTGTTTAAAAGAAAAATGGATAGGGCTGAGAGGTTTTGGATCTAATTCAAGAAGTGATTCTCATACTTTACATGTGAAACACCTTATATATAGTAGTACACAAACCCATTAAATATAAAATGCCTAACATGAAAAACATTAATTGTGAAGTGGTAGAGGAAGTTAAATCCTAAGGTGAAATTTTGTAGGAAGAAGCAATGATTTAAGGTAAGTATTGATTTTTTTGTTATTTTTCTAGATTTTAATTAAATTTAAATATGAACATAATCGTAAAAAAAATCACTAGTAAAATCAATAGTAAATTTTTTATTTTACAAATTTTTTAATTTTTTGAATGGTGAATAAATCTAACAGGAATTGTAAAAAAATTTAACAGTAAAATTTAAAATTTTTGCTATCTAGGGTTTTGAGTGAATCACCATTCCTTTCAAATTATGATCTTTCTGCACTTCCAAAATATTTTGCTGCTCCACATGCTCCCATTATGTCTCTCTTGCAAATGCTCTCTCTTTTAATTAAACCCTATTAGAAATTGGAATTTTTTTATTAGTAAAATAAACAATAAAATTTAAAATTTTTACTATGCAGGGTTTTGAGTGAATCACCATACCTTTCAGCTTCTGTTATTCTAAATAGTTTTTCTGCTCCAAAGTATTCTTCTGCTGCACAGTGGTCCTGGTAGGTCTCCTTTGAAATTTTGGGAAAAATAATGAAATAGTGAGTAACTTTTTAATATTTAAAAGGCTTTACGAAATTAGATTTCGAAAAATCAATTGTCACTCATTTTTGAATTTAAAAAAAGAAAAAAAATAAAGTTTTTATTTTCAAAATTTCCAAACATCGGTGCATTCGATAGTCAAGTGCACCGGTGTGTTTATAAGAAAAGTGCATCGACATTGCCAAGGCAACAAAATTTTTCAACACATCAACATGATACCATTCTTTTTTATTTTCGAAATCGTGAAACAATGTGATTAATGTTTTTAACACAATGATGTAGTTTGTATTTAAAAGCATCGATGATGTAATCGTTATAAGAGCACCAATATGGTTGAATTCGTTTTTATTTTCTAAAATCCGAAAACAGGGGCATACCAATGCTGCTTTTCTTTGAAAGACATCGGTGCATTTTATATACCAACATCGATATGATAACATTATTTATTTATTTTTGTTTTTATTTTTATTTATTTTATTATTTATTTATTTATTTATTATTATTATTATTTTTTTTTCTTCGAAACACAGGAAACCAATGGGGGTATTATTTGAATGCACCAGTGGTGACATTATTTAAATGCATAGGTGCACTTTGTTCTGATAAGTGCACAGGTCGTGTTTAGAAGCTATTTGAAATTTTATTTTCACATAAAATGCATATCAATCTTAAATTAAAGGACACATCCACATCAATTACAGTAGTTCATAGTATACTTTTTCCACTTAAAGTTTCCTTGTTCTTGAAAAATGGTTTAAAAACTATATTGAAATTTAGATTGTGGTTATATGATTCTCGAGATTAATTTTAGTTATGCACAAAAAATTTTATTTCTGATTTTTCTCAAATGTAGGGACAAAATGTCAATAATATCAAATGGAATATTCTTCAAATTCTAGCTCATTCCATATTGCTGATCAAAGTCCTTCACGAAGTTCTCCCTTTCCATCTCCAGTAAGTTCATATTTTATTTATATTTCAATTATCTAATTGATTTTTTTTAATCCATGTCAGTTTGAATAAAAATGTTCCAAATTTTCCGAATCCTGATTCAAAATCGAGTTCAGATGCATAAAATATTCCTCCATTTCAAAAACATTGGAAGCTCTTATCAGGAGCAATTGGTAGATGAAAATGGACAACCTCTTCACCTTACCAATTGGAGCATGTAATCTTCTAGCCACAATCCTAGATCAATGATGGTAAGAATTGTTTGGTATAATGTAATTTCAACAACCAATTGCGTTGACGTGCTTACTAATATCATTGATATTGTATTAATGAAGTTGAATATTTTTTGAAATTATGATTCTAGTGATGATGAGCGACCCACCTACCATATTTCGGTGCACCCCACTACAATGTCAACTCGAGAGAAGGCTGCATTAAGAGCAAGACTTAGAGAGGAAGCAAATAAAGAATGGTTGAATCAACTACCTATTCAATTCCCATTAAGTCCAAATTCAACAATTAGGAATGACTACAACAATAGTAGTTCTTCATCACAAGTTGGAAATGGAGGCAATCAAATAGAGGCTGGTATGGATGATTACTTATGGGATACGACTGCCATGGAGGCAATGTTGTTAGATGCATTCAAGAGTGATGAGCTAGAGGATGATGCTCATATCACTGATACCTTATTCGAAAGTCTGAAATCTGCTTCCACCACCCCTCTCTTTAGACCTAGCGGTAAGTCAAAGTCTACTTAGTTGGGGAAAACAATGTTGTTGTACAACTTGAAAGAAAAGTTTGAAATGTCGTATCCATGTTTTTTGGCAATATTGAGGTAATTCACCTGCATGATTGATTAAGTCCCTTATATTTTGAGAAATACAATCATGCAATCAACATTAAAAATGGTCGATTTTATGAACGTGAAATATTGACATTGTACAAGTATACTCCCCACCAACTGTAGGTTATTCAAAGATAGGGTTATTCCAAGTGATAATGTATTTCCGGGTAGTTACAAAGAGGCAAACAATTGTTGAAAATGTTGGGTGTTGAGTACATATCATATCATGCATGTCCAAATGATTGTATTCTATATAGAGGAGAATATGCAGACAAAGAGATATGTCCGAAATGTGGACATGAAATGTGCCGTAGTTAAAAAAAGAAGAAGGGTAAATCACATGGTCCTCCTCATAAGATATTGAGTCACATGCCTATAATTCCAAGGATTCAAAGACTCTTTCGTTGCAAATAATTATCTATGTTGCAGGGATGACATGCCTCACACAGAAGTGATTAAGGAGTCATGCGAATCCCAACAAATTCAATAGCCATGAAGCATATAGAGGATACATGGACTGAAAAGTTCAAGGATGAAGTATGAAGTCTACGCCTCAGCATAGTCATGGATGGCATTAAACCATATTCCCTCCAAAGCACCAACTATATTGTTTGGCCTTTAGTAGTGATCAATAACAATACCCCCCCATGGTTATCCATGAAGAATGAACATCTTATGTTGATTCTCATATTCCCTGGTAGAAGACAAGTGAATAATATAGATGTATACTTACAACCGTTGGTAGATGAATTGAAGGAATTATGGGAAGGGATATATGTGTATGATGTATCAAGACCTATCACATCAGAGAAGATTTTTACGTTGTATGGCATATGTGTTTACACCATACATGATTATCCAAGCTTAGGAGTTTGCTCTGGTGAATTACATTTTTATTAATTTGTTTATATACGTAACAATATTATTTCACATATTAATTTAATTCATCGCGTTTGTTCTGATCTTCATGGTTGCTAAAGTGTCAGCCTGTATACAATAATTTTACAGGGTTTGTAACAAAAGGGTATCATGGATGTAAATGTTGTGGACCTTCTCTGAAGGCTAGGTGGTCCGACCACCTATGAAAGCCAATGTATGACTGCTCTAGGGTATTCCTCCCAGAATAACACCCTTACAAAAGAGAAACATCCACTTTCAATGGTAAACCAGAGAGAACCTAAAGGCTTGCAATAATGACACCAACTGAATGGCTTAGAGCATATGAGAGAAAGAAGGACAAGGAGTTTGCATAAATGTTCGATTCAAATGGGGAGCCTTTGTTTGATGATCCATAGTTCTTCAACACCCATGTTGAGAAATTTCCCATTGTGATGAAAATGAAATCTATCTTTTATGAGCTCCCATTTTGGGAGCATCTTAATATTGCCCACTTTACTAGATCCTATGCATATATTTAAAAATGTTTCATCTTCTTTATGGATAAACATATCATTGAAAGAAAGTGACACGTTGGTTGTTAGGAGAGATCTTATTTCTTAAAAAACTAAAAAGAAACATTGGCCAAGACAAGAAATGAGAGGAAATGATGGTCCCTCTTGGTCTTTAAAAGAAGATGACGTCCCATGTATTTTAAAGAAATATGATCTTTCTTTGGCAAATGAAGCTATAATGAGTGTAAGGGTGCCTTCTTTATATGAGTCTTCACTACGACGCTGCTTCACTGTGGAAGACCATTTGTCGGGGTTGAAATCACATGACCATTTGAACCTTCTAAGAGTACGCATGTCGAAAACATGATTTTATTAATTTATTATTATTTTTATGTAATGGGATATTTTATAATTATTTTTTGTATAATGTACTATTTACTATGTATAGTCATTATCCTCTACTAGTGCGTGGGTGTGTGAACCATGACTTCCCCGAAGACCTATGATGTGCCATATCTAAATTATCTACATTTGTACATTGGATCAAATCAAAGGAGATTCATATGGCTAGAATTCCACTGTGGCGTCAAGAGATAGCTGAGATTGTTTGTATGTTTGAGAAGGAATTGCCGACAAGTTCCATGGACTTGTAGGTTTATCTTCTAATTCACCTAGTATATGAGGTTGAATTAGTTGGGGTGGTTTCTTGTTGTTGGAAGTTCTTCTTAGAGAGGTACATGAAGAAATTGAAAGGTTTTGTTCGACAAAGGGAAAAACTTGAGGGGTATTTATTGTATGAGTCTTTCTATTATGCCAGCGAGTACATCAAGCGGATCAACAACACACAAGGTTAGACGATTTGGGACGATGAAAGGGATGAAGACAAAAGAGAAGGCGAGTTTCTCAAAACGAATGGAAATAGGTGCATGATAAAGAGTAAATTTAGGCTTATCATTTTCCAAATTAATACACAATAACTATTCACACTAAACTTCATATTAATTCATATTTTGATCTCAACATACTATATATATATATATATATTATATTATATATATATATATATATTATAATATCCTATTATATATATATACTATTATATATAATATATATATATATATATATATTATATTAATATATATATATATAATATATTGGTTTGATTTCATAATCAAATTTAGAAATTGAAGCCATCAACAAATTCATTCTTTACAATATGGAAGCGACACAATCGTGGGTCATATTGTACGAACAAAAGAGGAGGAAATGGGACAATGACGACAAAGAATTCAACTGGTTGAATGGTAGAAGCATGCCTTATCTTGATCATTTAAAAGAAAATATGCCAATGACATGCCCTAACAGATGGGTTGTTGATCACGTCAAAGAGAAATATGGTGCATCTGGTTGTTACCCATGTGCTGAAGAGGATGCATTAAACATAGGGATAGGGTGCATCGACTCGGTAATTGTAATTTTTTTTTATATGATTTTAACTTCATACTACACCTTTGAATTGTAACATTTATATATATATTTTATATTTATAATTATGTTCTGGTTATTAGACACATGAAATTGTGTTTTTTTCACTTTTTATTTTTATTTTTATAGATGCATTTATTCCCATCCATATGGGCATCATTTTTGCATGGAGGATGCCAATGATGGATGCATGACACAAGACAGTGGAGTGGAAGTCAAGTTCAACCAATCTAGTCATGCTAGCCACTGCAATCAAAACCTAATGCAAGCGATGTTAGGTTACATTGGAAAAATACAATACATCATTCAAGTGAACTTCTCTTCGTTCCAATGTGTTATTTTTAGGTGCAAGTGGTGGGACACCTTTGATCGAAATAATGTAAAGGAATATCACGATAGTGGGATGATATCTATCAACTCTAGAAAGATGTGGCATGAAGCTAGGGAGCCTTATGTTTTCCCAAAAATTGCAACCAAGTTTTTTTTTTACCTAGATGTGTTGGATAGGGATTGGTGGTTAGTATTAAGACACAACCCTAGATAAACATATTTTTGAGAACAACAATGTTATCATGCCAAGCGAGGAAGATAATCAGGGTGATGACAATGGAGAGTGATATGTACTTGTGTTATTTCATCATTTATACTATTGTTGTCTGTTTTTGTTTTCTTTATTTCACTAATTATAATGTTTTCTTATTCATCTTGTTGGCATTTTATAATATAATTGGTAAGATTCACAAACATTTTTTGCAGTGGAAACATTTTTACACTTAAAACTAAGTATTTACAAATGTTTACAATATCTATGATAATAAGGATTCAAGGTCACAATCATTTTCAAATAGGAAAATGAGAAGAAAATAATGAATTTAGAAATAACATTGAAGATTTAGTCTCAATTTAGATACTTATTGGTTTATTAATCAGTTGACATGTTTCTTCTTCTTGTTTAGTTCAAAATCAATATAAATATTCATGTAGTGAAGACTCTATGATTAATATGTAAGATTAAATTCTTGACATGAGAGGTAAAGTCATGTTTATTATATTTAAATTACAGTTCATGCAAAATTATGTAAACTAAAAGGAGGCCTTATGCATGTATGAAATGTTGATTACATATTTTTATGGGCCATAAGAGAAACAAATGGGTTTACATGGATGCATGAGGTTTTAATTTTTTCTTCATGGATAATGGAATAATTTTGACTTTTCTTTTCAATGTTAATTATACATAAAAGTTGAATTAATAAATAGTTTAATGGCTAAGAATTAACTAACAAATAATGTGATGGTGATTAAGAGGCATTTGTTTGACTTTCAAATAGACTTAGTGATGCATTTTTCTTTCCTATTTAGATTATGGAAAATAAATGTCAATTTTTATGTATTTAAAAGTAAATTATTTGAAGTAGACATGTTTTTATCATTGTGAACATGATGTATTATTAGCTAGGAGAAATGTGAAAACATGAATTTTAGTGACTATCTCGTGATAAGTATTTGGAAATAATAATAATTTCTGAGTTGTTCATTAAAAAATAATAAAATATATTATTTGTTAAACATTTAAATCTGATATAGTATCATTTTTTAATTATTAACTCATATTTATTATTAAAAAGCGCTAAATTTAAACGAGTACAATAACAAATAAAGAACCAAAATAACACCAAAATGTTATTTCTTTAATAGTAGAAAAAAGTTCACATGTCTCTTTAAGGGATAACTTCCAATAGAGCAAATCCCCAACTACAAGTAACTTCACAAGCCTTATTTTACATTTCTTTATCTTCATCTTTAGAGAGATAAATTTCTAATTTAAATTGGTAAGAGTTGCTATAAACATTAAATTTAAATTGCTTGAAAATCTCATAACTTTAGTAATAAATTAAAATTTATAAAAATATAAATGTTTAAGTTATATTAAATCTAGATTAATTATAAAAATTAAACTAAGTTTTAAATTTTAACAATAAATTGAATTTTTTAAACCAATATTGAATTATTTAAATAGTAATTTCGATACTTTATTTTATTTAATATTTTATAGTAAAAATTGAATGAGTTACACATTTTCATCTTTTTAAGAACTAACTAAATTATTTTAGCTTCAATTATTTTTTCTTTGAGTATTGAAATATTTTAATAATAAAGTTAGATTGAATATCAATGAACTATCTAAGAAATATAAAAATATTTATCATAAATTTACAATCATAGTTTCAACCATACTAAACTCGTAATGTATAAAAATATCTTTGCATTTTTTTTAAAGTAAGTCGTTTTGCATGCAATTTCATATATAAAAGATTGATATAAGTTCACCAATACATAATCTATAATAAATATTATTTCAAAAAAATAAACATCATGATGATAACCATCTAACAAACATAAACATCATCTAAGACACACATTCGAATTTACTACCATCATCTAATTATATACACCTTTAACACATAAACGTCATTAGCTAGCACACAAATCTAATAATCTAACAAGGCATCATCATCATGATCACATCTAACAAAACACAAACATTGTAATCTAACATCAACACCACACACATCCACAAATTAATATAAATTTCATGTCAAATAATTGCTATCACATATACATCTATCTGTAAGCACATTAAATGAACATATCTAACATGACCTAACAATATACACATCAGCACCAACATATAAATTATGTACATAAGCATGAAAAAATAATATATATATCTTATCTATATATATATATATATATAATAATATATATATATAAACAAGTCAAATAGCTGCAATCAAATATCTCATACAACATATGTAGTAGGGCCAACTTGGTCTGTAGTAGAAGGCGTTGGATGGTCAACTATTGCCTCAATGTGGTATGACGTCAAACTTTGAGGTGCAGGAGGTGGATGGTCTGCTCTATTAGGAGAAACATAAGGCACATCCTCTGGCTCTAGCATCTCATCATCAGGCGACTGATAACGAGGTGTACTACCAGAAGGATCTCCGACACTCGAACGACCATGATTCGATGGGGTGGTACTACCATAAGCATCATGATCACTGCCCTTATCATCATGATCATGATCACCACCCTCATCTTCATCATCACCAACCTCATCTCATGTATCTACCACTGCATGCCCTGCATCCCTTTTGGATGCCAATATCCTACTAACTTCAATGATATGATGCATAAGAGACATCATCTCATGTGGACAATCCCTGTATAGATCCACGAACTTAGGATTTGCACAGATATCTCGAGCCCTCGTATGGAAGACTCCCTTGTCAAGCAAAACTCTAGCCAATCTGTTGCAGTAGTCCATCCAAAATCACAAACCAACCCTACAGCCCCAGACGCCAACAGCCCCCTTAGGATGTGCCTCACCCTCTTGGGCGTCGCCCATATCCTTATCTCCTCCATCCGGTGGGGGAGGATGCATGTCCCTAACGAATGTGCCAGTGTCTACAAAATATATAGTACACAATAATAATTAAACAAGTTAAAGAACATGCTAGAATAAATTTTATTCTAATTAATTAAAACAATAAAATGAAACTAGATTAATTAAAGAAAACACTAATATTATCTCTATAATATATAGGCTAAGTTGGTGTGAAGAGGATGTTGGGACATTGTCTCCAATCAATCCCCGCGTATAGTTATGCTAATGTGACAAACACATGGTCATCCTCACTGGCCAATAGCGCTAGTGCCTTGGTGGAAATCCTGGTCGAATACTCGAACAGGTCTCTCTTGGGCATCATTTACCCCCACATGCACATATGAACCTTAATGATCCCTTAATGATCGACCTAGGAGGGCGATGATCAAATACAGGCCTCGTCTCTGGAAACCTCTCAAAAAATAAACAAAAAATCTCTAAAGCGAAAGTGAAGGCCGTACAAAATTGCCTCAAAAAAAAGGGAGATCATTTAATATAATGTGGTGCCTGAATCAAAGATTTAACATAATACAAAAGAGAGAAACTAATGTGCTGCCCATCACTACTAGAGTGTGCAATGGTGGTGACTAATAACGAGAGGCACCTAACCTCTTATGCAACAAAATACAAAATACGTAGTTGTCCACCACGCACTTGAAAATTTTCTAGATGTACTGAATGAGGCCCTACATATCTTTAAGTGTAGACAAGATGAGTCTCAGTTGCAAACCCATGGGGGATATCAGGGAACTAGATAAAATCCTCCCCTCTCATGGATAGGCTAGTGATAAAGTATATGTCCTACTCAAAGGGCCTATACCATGCCCTAGGATCAACACAGAAAGCCTGCTCTTGGGCACTCCATCAGTGGATTAGATGCACCAATAAGACAAAGTGCACCTTTAGGGATGTAGCCTCCTCATCGTACTTGAGGAGGCCTACCTTCTTTAAGAGCGTTCAGGTCATTATAGTAATAGGCAAGGGTATAAATCCCTCTCCCTCTCTTTGTCCTCCCATGGTTGGACCATATTGTATGGCTCCGCCATTTTCTCCTGCTGCTCCCTCTACTGACGTCTCCGCTGCATTATTGACATATAAAATACATCAGTCTCATGCATAAAATACAATTTTTATTTATTAAATGAAAAATATATTTATAAATATGGAAACATAACATTCAATTTAAAACAAAAAATCATCGGTACAGTGATGCACCGAATTCAATGCACTGTCAAACACAACTACACTTGCAACGGTGCACACATATGTATGACGCACTATTGTCGGTTCACAATTTTAAATTTTCATCGCGGTGCATCACACTTATGCACCAGTGCGCACGTATAAACTTTTCGCACCGGTACAAAACATTCAGGTTATCAAAAGTACTGACCTATAGCTATATTTTTAAATATTATTTTTGTTGTGTGTTTGGTAAACATAAATGGATCAGGTGTAACACATTGACGCACAATTTAAAGCTTTCCCAGTGCATTTTCATTTACGAAATGCATCACAATAGTAACAATGCATTATTTTCATGCATCGAACTACGGTGCATCCTATAAATTTATAGGGTGCACAACTATCGATGCGAGCAAAACATATCGACCACACCATGCAAGGACATTTTTTTTTCAAAAACAATGGAAATTTTAAGCTAATTTGTAATTCTAATCCGCTAAAAAATTAAATTAGAGAGAAACATAGACATTACCTAAACATTTGGTCGTCGGGGAGGCATTGTTGACACATAATGGATTTTTTTTTTTTTACCATGGTTTGAAAAAATTAGAAAGTCAGGTACTGAGCACGATATGGAAGGGTGGTGAGAAACAGAAGCACCGACATCAAGGCACTTGCATGAGGCAAGAGTGGGACCAGTGCTTCAAAGCTTTCTAGCACTGTAGATGGTAAAATTGAAACTTACAGTTGGGGCATTTTTTATTTATTTATTTAACCCTCGTTCAATGCGTTACGATAACTACACTGGTGTAGAAGATATTTAAGAGCACCACATTTTTTTTTTAATTTTTTAAATTAAAAAATCTATAGCGGTACTTTTGGTAAGATGCCATGGGCATTCTAATACCGTTACTGCACCAGTGCTTTGTTTGACTATAACACTAATCTTTTTTTTAAATAAAAAAGTACCTAGCGGTGCTCTTTAAATGACACTTCAGGGTGTTTAATACATTTACTGCATCAATGCATCGTTAGAAAATAACACCGTAGTTTTTTGAAATTTAAACACTATAGCGGTGCTCCTTCTTAGTATGCATCAAGTCGTTTTACTACATGAAGGGCACCGGTGCTGTGTGTGTATATAACACTAACAATTTTTAAAAGTTAACCTTTTTCCGATGCTATCAATTATTCGAGCACCAATGCTTTGTGTTATTTAACACATCATGTTTTTTATTTTATAAAAATGAAATTTCCATTGTGCACCATGTTCTATGCGGCACCAGTGCTTATATGGATAGTAAGGCACCAGTGCATTTGTAGATTGTAGGCACACCACTCAAAAAAATCTGCTAAAACATCAACCTGCCCACCTCCGCTACAAACGGAATTTTGGGCTATTTTTTTAGGGGCTTCCACAAAATCCTCCACTAGAAGGTCTTTTCCTTATAGTGGAAGATGCACAATATGAATCTTTGACATTGTAACATTACTAAGGATCTCATTGAGAATGTTTCTACGGGTTTAACTGCTATAACTTAAAGGTAACAATTTGTCTCCCTCAAGCTTGGCTATCAACTCAAACTACAATATTTCAATAGAGGGTTTTATTTTTCACTGTGGCCATGTATCTAAATTGAACGTCATTGCCTAGTTTCCTCTCTACTTCAAACTCGACCTTGACAAATGTTGTAGCTGAGACTTGTGCCTTCAACAATTTGAATGATTCTTCCTCTTGTGCAAAGGAACCCAAGATTTTCCTTAAATGTTCATCAAAACCCATTAGTTTAGGATGCTAACTATTCAATGATGGAAGATGCCACATCCACATGGAATTATGTTTTGGTGGATTGATCGAGGCCCCAGTTAACAATTTAGCAGTGGGGATGTTTCCCGTTGTTAGCAAGAAATCAATTCAACTGTTCATGGAGATGGCCTTTTCACTGTCAACCTATTTGATGTTAAATGTGGCTCACTCATGCATGATGCAACAAGTGAACTAGGACCTAGGATTCTCAGAGGGGATTTCCATAATTGGCAGAAGCATGACTTAACTTGGAAGCAAGTGCAAACATACTAGAAGCCAGGTTGCTATCCTTTATGCTACTTCCTAGGGTTAGAGGCATCTCGAGAGGCTCAAACAAGTGATGTTGATTTTTACCAAGCTTTAACTCTTGGTAAAGCTTGGTTTATTATTTGATGTTGAAGTCATAGTGTAGTTGTAAGTAAGCCTAGATGACTTTGTCTCTAGGTTTGAAGCATGCCAATGCCACACACCCAAAGGACGCCAAATCAAAATTTTGAGGAGAGTCCTCCAAGGCTATGGCATGTAATCTTGCTTTTCCATTTCTATACTTTAAAAAATCTTGACCACGATTTAAACAATTTCCATATTGTTCATTATTAGGGAAATCATTCATATTATTAATGATAAACACCATCTCATTACTCCAAAAACCCAAGGTTTATTCTCACATGTTAGTAATGCTCTTGTTGCATTGAAAATAAGACATACAAAATGTGATTCGAACTCAAAAACCTAATTTACTTTGAAATATGAATAAATAAATATTAGAGCTAAAATAACCACTAAATGTTTAAACCTACTTAAAAATCTCATAAAACAATAAATAAAAAATTATACAACATTGAAGTTAAAAAATATTAACATATTAAACAACTTTGAACTTTTCTAATTTTCTTTTTAATCCCTCTTCTAAAAAGCCATGAGCTATTACTTAAAGATTGAAATTAAAACAATCAAGATTCATGTCAAAGAATTTAGAACATGATATGGCAATCAAAAAAGTTCGGTCACTAAGAAGTAACAGTGATGTTAATGAAGTTCTTACCTTGATAAAATAAATAACATGCATCAAGATATTCTCCATCACTATGGAAAAGTGGTGGGATATCCGTTATTTCTTTTTATTACCTATGTATGAGAGAAACTTTAAAACTCTAAAAAGATAGTCATTAAATCTTCTGCATTTTGAAAATGGTTTTTTATAATACTAATGAAGATAAATTCTTTAAACATATTAAAAAAAGCCAATTCACACATTCTTAGATGCTCTCATCTCTAGATGATGATTCTATAGCATAGAGGTTTATAACTTCAATGTATAAATAATTGACAATTTGAGATAAATGGCATGGAATTCCATTTCTCAATGCTCTCATCTCTTGATGATGATTCTATAGCGTACGAGTTTAGTAACTTTAAAGTTTAAAATAATTCACAATTTGAGATGAATGTCATGAAACTCCATTGTAGACATAATAAGGATTATATATAAGAATATTGTTTGACATGATCAAGATTATATATGTGGTGAAATATGTTTTTATATTGCGAAGTCCTGGATGGGTTTAAGACACTGTATATATTTGGTGAAATACGTTTTATATTGCGATTTTGCATGTAGTGTTATTTCGAATATCCCGAGAACGATAAAAACTAGAATGGTATTGGTTGGTTCCCGTTGTTTTTGGGATCAATTTACTTCTGAGCTTTTGTTATTAATGACACGTTGCATTATATTGTAAGCATGTGTTTCAATATTGAGTATTTATTAAAAAAAAATTCAACATAATCGAGATACGTGACGCAGTGCGCTTCAGTCGATTGCAGATGCTCTAAATATTTGGGAATCCAACTAACATGAGTGCATTAAAAAAAAGGTGAGTTGTTTTGCTTTATGGTATAATAATTAAAACCTTCTTATAATATTGTATATAGTCCGTGAGAATTGAAATATATTTCTTTGGAGATTCTGCATGTAGTGTGGTTGAAAGTAATATTATACAGTCCGTGACAATTGACATCTATTTCTTTGGAGATTCTGCATGTTGTGTGACAATTGAAATCTATTTCTTTAGAGATTTTGCATGTAGTGTGATTGAAAGTTTGCAGGGTTTTTTTTGGTTGAAATTGAATTTGAAATAGTTGAATTGCATAGTTATTCGATTCAACCTGAAAAATTACTTGGTGACACAAATGGGTCAGGAGTTTTTCTTGACTCGAGAAAATACTTGGCTCATTTATAGACTGCTGGTGTGAGTTTTTCGGTGAGTCAATTTTTTATTTCTGGTTCATGACTTGCAAGTACTTGTGGGTTAAGGTTTCCCTTGGCAAGCCAACTTATTGCAGGCGAATTGACTCGTTGGCTGTTTGCAATGAAGAATTCTATTGAAACACTGGGGCTCCATATCGAGAAATCATGTATTTTTATGGCTGTTTATTTCTTTGTTGAGATTTTCTGTTTCATTAAAATAGGCAAAAATCTCAGTGTGTGACAACAATAGGAATGTGTTGCTAGATTAGCGCCAGGTTGTTGGGAGAGAGTTAATGCATCCTATATTTGATGTGAGAGGATTTATGGGACAACAAAAATATTAACTGATGTGAGGCATGTACCAGATTTAAGGAAAAATTTGATTTCATTAGGAGCACTTGATTCAAATGGATATAAAACTGTAATTCAAGGTGGAGTAATGAAAATTTACAAAGGTATTTTACTAGTTATGAAAGCTAAGGAGGTAGGAAATCTATTTCAGTTAGAAGGAGGTATAGGGTCCGATTATGTGTCTACGGTGTCTGAACATGACAGTAGTTCCATTCATTTATGGCATCAAAGATTGGGGCATATGAGTGAAAGAGGGTTAAAAATTTTGACTGATCGCAAGTTACTTCCAAATCTAAAGTCTGGAAAGTTATATTTCTGTAAGCATTGTCTGTTTGGAAAACAAAGTAAAGAAAAGTTTAAAACAGGCAAACATACTAGTAAAGGAATACTTGATTATATCCATTCAGATGTTTGGGGTCCAGCCCCTACAACTTCATATGGTGGTTCGTCATATTTTATATCGTTTATTGATGACTTTTCTAGGAAAGTGTGGGTCTACATGTTGAAAAGGAAGTCTGATGTTTGTTCAGTTTTCAAGCAGTTTAGAGCATTGGTAGAAAACAACACTGGTAGAACAATAAAGTGTTTAAGAACTGACAATGGTGGTGAGTTTACTTCCAAGGAGTTTGACAGCTATTGCAAGGATGCAGGGATCGAGAGGCATAAGACAACGGTTTATACTCCTCAGCAAAATGGAGTTGCTGAACGCATGAACAAAACTCTTCTAGAGAGAGCAAGGAGTATGCTGAGCAATGCCGGGTTGCCGAAGGAGTTGTGGATGGAAGCAGTGGCAACAACTTGTTATGTGATAAACTGATCTCCATTGACGACGATAGACTACAAGATTCCGCAAGAGGTATGGAAAGGACACCCTTGTGACTATTCTAAACTCAAAGTGTTTGGTTGTGATGCATATGCTCTAGTGCCTAAACATCAACAAACTAAATTAGATCCAAGGTCTAAAAGGTATATCTTTGTTGGGTATGGTGTTGGAACAAAAGGATATAGATTGTGGGATCCTACTACCCACAAAATCATCATCAACAGAGATGTAAAGTTTAATGAATCCTCTCTTGTCAGTTGGATGTAGATAGTAGATTGAAACAAGATGATGTATCTGACTTTCAGCACATTCAGTTTGATAGCATTTCTAATGATAGTCATGATGACCATAGTTCAGATACTAGTCATGAACAGGTTACAGAATCAGAACATGAACAGGGTTCAGGTATAGATCATGAACAGGTTTCAGATACTGATCATCAAGAAGTTCCTACAGATGGTAGATAACCAATCGAGGAAGCACCACAAACATCCTTAAGGAGGTTGACAAGAATCAAACGATCACCGAGAAGGTATGATGATTATGTTACTTCAGTTGCATTTACTGCTAATGACAATGAACCTTTGTGCTATCAGGAAGCAATAGAAGGTTCGAAAAGTGACAAGTGGAAAGCAGCCATGAAGGACGAAATGATGGCCTTAAGTAAGAATGGCACATGGGATCTGGTTGAGCTTCCGAAAGGCAGGAAAACTGTGGGGTGTAAATGGTTTTTCAAGCTGAAACAGGGTGTGAATGATACGGAAGACAGGTACAAAGCGCGACTGGTTGCAAAAGGGTTTTCTCAGAAAGTTGGTATTGACTTTCATGAGATTTTTTCACCAGTGGTTAAAATTGTTTCAATTAGAATAGTGTTAGCATTAGTGGCTTTGCTTGATTTAGAGTTGCAGCAATTAGATGTTAAGATTGCATTTCTACATGGTGAATTAGATGAGGAAATATATACGGAACAATCGGAAGGGTTTGTTCAGCATCGCAATGAGAAATTTGTCTGCAAGCTCAAGAAGTCATTATATGGCTTGAAGCAGTTGCCTCGGCAGTGGTATAAGAAGTTTGATTCTTTCACGTTGAGTCAGAAATATGTTAGAAGTGAACATGATCATTGTGTTTATTTTAAACAATTGAATAATGGAATATTCATTATCTTGGTATTGTATGTTGACGATATGCTTTTAGCAAGCAAAAGCATAGAAGAAATCAACAGGTTAAAGGCTCAGATGGCAAGGACATTTGATATGAAAGATCTAGGAGCAGCAAGACAGATTTTGGGCATGGAAATTTTCAGAGACAGGAGCAATGGTAAGCTATGGCTATCACAACAAAAGTATATTGAGAAAATACTTTTGAGGTTTGGTATGAAGAACATGAAGCCTGTATCAGTCCCTTTAGCTTCCCATTTTAAGCTTTCTTTGAGTTTATGTCCTAATACAGATGAAGAAAAGGATTATATGTCTCGAATTCCATATGCCAATGTAGTAGGACGTTTAATGTATGCGATGGTTTGTACTCGACCAGATATTTCACATGCAGTTGGGGTTGTCAGTAGGTACATGGAAAATCCGGGTAAAGAACACTGGTCACAGTGAAATGGGT
The DNA here is from genome assembly GCA_000404065.3 of Pinus taeda. Classification (NCBI taxonomy): domain Eukaryota; kingdom Viridiplantae; phylum Streptophyta; class Pinopsida; order Pinales; family Pinaceae; genus Pinus; species Pinus taeda. The sequence goes on along the minus strand of APFE031682302.1, from coordinate 99,304 downwards.
GCTTCGGTACTTGAGAGGCACAAGTAGTTATTGTATTACTTACAATAAGAGTAGTGAATTTGTTTGCGGATATGTTGATTCCGATTTTGCAGGTGATTTGGATAAGAGAGAGGTCAACTTTCAGGGTACGTCTTTACTCTTGCAGGTGGAGCTATCAGCTAGATGTCAAAGCTACAGAATATTGTTGCTTTATCCACTACTGAAGCAGAATAATTGCTGCTTCTCATGCTTGCAAAGAAGCGATTTGGTTGAAAGGTTTGTTCGGTGAATTTGGTAGGTTGCAGGACAGCATCAAGTTATTTTTTGAGAGTCAAAGTGCAATACATTTGGCTAAGAATCCGGCCTATCATAGTAAATCAAAGCATATACCGATCAAGTACAATTTTTTAAGACAGGTTATCACTGAAAGGGGAGTCCCTCTTGAAAAGGTGCATACAAAGGAGAATTGTGCAGAGATGTTCACGAAACCAGTTTTGTTAGAGAAGCTACGTTGGTGTTTGGCTTCTCTTGGCTTGCAGAAAAGATAAAATAATAATAACAGGGCATCAGGCTAATTGTTGTCAAGGTGGAGATTGTTGAGATTTTCTGTTTGGAGTAAAATAGGCAAAACTCTCATTAGGTGACAACAATAGAAATTTTGTTGCTAGATTAACTCCAATTTGTTGGGAGGGAGTTAATGCATCCTAAATTTGAGTTGAGAGGATTTATGAGGCAGTTAGATCCTCTTTGCTATATAACAGGCAACCATTCGGATTGTTTGCTATGAGGGTGAGAGTTTTGTGAGGATTTACTTATGTAATCTCTTGTTTGATTAATAAGATTGCCGATGCCTATGTTGTGTGGATGTAGCCTAGATTGGTTGGGTGAACCACGTTAATTCCTGTGTTTTGATGTGCTTGATTTATCTACTGTGTCTTTTGATTTAATTAAGCTGTGCATTTGATCTCCAACAGTTTGCACACTTAGCATTGTTTCCAATATATGCTAAGCCATTACCTTTGTTTTTAATCTTTTATTACTTACTATTTTAATAAATTTATCTTATAATTTAGTAATAATATAAAATATAAAATTATTATAATTGTTATTTTTTATAATAAGATAAAAGGTGCAATAAAAAAAATTGGTTTCTTTTCCCAACTTTTCTCTAGAAAATAGGCCATATAATTTTAAGCTAGATTGTCATTTCTAATTATTTAAACCATGTTTCTTTTAATGTATAAATAGATTCTGAATCATACAAATCTCAAGACATTCAATTTTGCAAATTAAACAACTTAAACTCACAATTGTTAAAAATATCTACTAGATTAAATTAACTCGAAAAAAATGCTTACAATTATTAAAAATATCTAGTAAATCACCTTAATAAGAAAAAATACTTAGACAACTTTTCTATAAATTCATTAAATATCTTACATTTTTTTTACTCATCCATACAACTAAATATCACTTTTTAGACACAAAACTCCGACTTGGGATGATTTGTGCATTTATAGTATATACTTTTTATTTTCTTTTTCCTTTCGAAAATCTATTTTATGCTTGATAAATAAATAAATATATATAAACTTTTTAAAATTAATTTAATTTTGATAAAAATATAAAATCCCAAGTATCATTTTTTTTGTGGGGACACTTTGCCGTTCCTTTAGCCTTTAACAAGTGACATTCGTACATGGATGATAATAATGTTTTTTTTGGGAGACTTTGCCTTTCATTTAGGCTTTAACAAGTGACATTGGTACATAGATAATAATAATGTCGAATCCGAAGGAACGGTGATGGCCGGTTATCTGTTGAGAATGGTAAGGTCGGTTATCTGTTTTAGGTCAAGGGTTTGCACGGCCGACCGGTGCTCTACAAACCCACAACTCATTGCGTGATTGATTTGCGATAAATGTTTTATGCGAAAATCTATGAAAAATGAAAACCCTACGCTGCAGATTCCAATACGGAGTGAAAATCCTTTGAATTTCTTTCTCATGTAACACTTGCGACTATGTCTTCCGTCTGATTTTTTGTTTTAATTTTCATCTGTAACACTTGTGACTATGTCTTCTTTTGATTTTTTGTTTTAATTTTTATTGGTAACACTTGCGACTACCTCTTCCGTTTGATTTTCTATTTTAATTTTTAAATTTGATAGAATTTGGCGTGACTTTTTGTAACAAAAATACTTTAACAACTAAGCCTCAACCAAACCTTCAGTTCTAGTTACTGCAATGCACTCGTGCTATCTTTATAAAATATAGAAATTAGGTTTTGAAAATTTCCATAAATAAATACAAAATAATTTTAAACAATCTAATATTACAAAATAATTTTATAATCAAAATTTACTTTAACTTTTATGAATTGATGTTTAAGGTACCTAAAATTGCGATAGACTTTGTAAATAATTCATTTTTAATAATGTAATTATTATTTTAATATAATTATAAAAAATATATTTTTATAAATAAATGATTTTTTTTTATGTAAATTACTCTGGAATATATCGTCCCTTTTAACCAATGGAAGCTTTGTTTAATTTTCATCCTTTAATCAAGCAAGTTAATACTCTTTACCTTTTGAACGCCCAATGTGTGCGATGATTTAGGGCATAAATTATGTACATTGAACATGCTTCTTTGGACTGGTTGACTTTCAATTGAGTGGTTCCTTGTAGCTGTGTTAGACATTGAGGTACTAATAATTTTAAATATAGGAACACCTTATAATGTCATTTCCGTATTTGAATAAAATATCTGATTGTGAGAGGCGTAATCATCGTTTTCAAATTCTGAGATAACATATCATGCACTGCCATTATCCCCGTGTAAATGTTTTGAGTACAATATCCACGTGTCAATGTTGTGAGATATCTACACATCAGAAGGAAAAGAGGATTGAAGAAGACAGACGTGATCAAGAATTTTCTTCATGTAATGAATGCAACAAGTTGTTCTCTACCAAACAGTTATGTACGAAACCTCCTTTGTCGATGACTTCATGTGAAGGACGAGATCGTTCATCTTTGACAGAGTGAGACAAGGGTGACCAAAGGCTTACGAAAAGTTGAAAAAAAGGCTGGCGTTTAACGATTTTAAATGTCTTTTCTACCTTCATGGACACCTATTACACTTATGTAATTGTTTTCAAAGGCTCTTCTTGTGCAATTTCCAAATTTTAGGTGATCTATAGAACTGGCATGTGATTTTTAAAATGGTATATGATGTCTTTTGGTGTGCCCGATTATGTCGCTTAACCAAAGATAAAAGTTGCACAATCAATATTATATTCTATTATCTTTTAATGAAGAAAATTACACACATATTTATACAATCAATGGTCTCAAGATAGGAATTCTATCTTGGACGTACACTAGTGTGGTTGAGAGATTCTCTCAACCACACACTAATCTAGAGAAAACTAAATCCCTATTATATAGGAACAAACTCCTCAAATGGAGAATTGTAACCATAGACAAGTAGAAATTAATAATTTCCAACTCCCCCCCTTAATGACTACTTGTCATGATAGTCAAATCCACCGCCATCAAGCGAATTGCATGTACAAAACCTCCACAATCTGTCGCCCTCGGACAGTTCCATAACTTATGTGATCCCGCAGATCCTCTTGAAGGTGAATTGACGCGATCCTGAATGAAAAACCCACGCCCATTAGCGCGATTAATGGCCTAACAGACGTGCCAGTTGGCCTTCCTGGCGATGTTGTCAACGCAAAAAACGCCAATCCCCTTCTACTCAGAAAAAAGATATCTGAATTCGAGCCAGGTGTTACTGCAGTCCACCTGCTCCTACGAGCACAAAGCTCCTGTGTACACACAGCCACAAAGGCAATCTGCCACCACCGGGCAAGTCCGATTTACCACTACCGGGCAAATCCGCCGACTTCATCTGCTTCCACCGAGAAGATCACAGAATTATGATTCGCCACCACCGGGCAGATCCAATCTGCTACCACCGAGCTGATCAAGGATCTCAATTCGCCACCATTGGGCAGATCCGATCTGCTACCACCGAGCTGATCAAGGATCTCAATTTTCCACCATCGGGCAACTCCTATAGCCACTAAGGCTCTATAGATGGTTTCTGGTTCACCACCAACCATCACATTACAGTGACAAAAGATGGTTTCAGGCTAACCACAAACCATTACAAAGTGGTTTTGAGATCACCAAGAACTTTCAAATGCCTTAGCAAGGCTTACATTTCAACATTTGGAGTTTTTGAGTACATACAATGACTATTACAACATACTAGGGAGTCTATTCCACAAACCACACTAACTCAAACAAATCTACACTAACTCAAACAAATCTACTTTGTTGTCCATGATAAAAGTTGTCGTTGTTCCTTTAGTGTCACTGTTGCACAAAATTAATATTTGGTGCAATTCAACCTTGTTACCCACCACATTTGCATCATCTTTCTGATTTAATTGTCTTGGATTTACCTGCATGATTTGTTAGAGTAGCTAATTCTAACAAAATCACTCCATTAAGTTAGCTAACCTCAATGCTTATAATTCCAAAACATCTATAAATACCATATTTTACCATTGCAGTGGCAGAATATTACCAAAGAAACTCGAACCCAACTATTATGGCTCGTCCATCACCATGCTAACCGGCCCTCATTTCAAACTGATGGCCTCCGTAGCACCACGCCTCCTTTTTTCCAACGATGGGAAAACCACCCTTCATGCGCACAGTCAAGTAGTGAATGAGCTGTGAAGTTCCCACAGCATGGCGCCGAGATCTGATCATGATGGCGTGATCATCTCCAGAATCTGTGGAATAATTCGTTGCATTCCAATCCAATGGAGCATCTGGATGCCTGGATATCTCATTCCAAGAATAATAACTAAGATCCAGCTCCCACAATTTTCTTGTGGCTTTATCTGTTCCATTGACGCCATCCTCCCTCTCACACCAGGAGACACAAAGCATGAATAGGCGGCCTCTGCATGACACTAGCTTTGGGAAATATTCCAGAAGACGAACTGGAGACTGAGTAATTTGAATTGCAATCCAACCCCCTCTTTCAAAATCATATGCTGCAAGCTTATCGGACTCTGAATAAACATAGAATGCCCCATTACAAACTACACCTGCACAAACAACCCCGTGATCTGCAGGAAATCTTGTTATTTCCCTCCACTTGTTGGAAACTGGGTCATAGATCTCTGCAGAATCCAGAGGCTCATTCCATAGCCCTTGCCCACCTGCTACTATCAAACCAAAGGCTTTTGTCTCTTTCAATTTTTCATGATCTCTCTCTTCCTCAAACAACTTACCAAATGCATTTTTACCCAACTCAAGCGCTGAAGAACTAGGCAAGCCCCTTCCAGAATCTGGCATTTTAGTTTCATGCAAGACTTCCCACAATTGTCGCCTGCCAGTTACTTTTTCGCGACCACCATAAACGTCAGAACATCGATTCCTTCTGGACTCCAAAGACGTTGATGTACTGCATGATGCAACCCCACCATACCTTCCGTGAATACTCGATATTTTACCCCTGCTGCCTCCTTGCTCTCCCAATCCTTCCTCTTCAAAGCTGCTGCTGTTTCTCCTTCAGAAATGCCCCACAGTGCCAAGTGACCCATTCCGTTCCAGTGCTGGTGTTCTCCACAGGAGGCTACACAGGCAACCTCTTCCACGACTTCACAGATGTAATCGTCCCCCTTTTCATAACATCCTACCATCTCAAAGGAGAGGTGGTCTTCGTTATACCAAATCACAAGCTCTGGTGGACTGCAAAGTTCGGGGACATCATAAGGCAGCTCTCGTCCTACGAAATCCTGGATTTCAGAGAAGAGATAAATCCTGCAACCCATTGCTTTCCAGAGGCCATTGTAGGCCTGCGTTTTCATGGGGATATTTGGGTCGATCCCGCGCTCAGTCCAAATAAATACACAACTACAGATTTCCAAAATATGCTCCACAAGGCTTTGCAGGGTACAATAGATGTGATTCTCTTAAGAATGATGGCGTCTATGGGGAATTTCAAGCTTTGGGGAGTTTTCTTTTCTTCACTAACACAAAACCTAATGCTAGAGGCATGTTTAAGCATCACGGGAAGGGGGTTTAGAGAGAATTTGCTTACTGGACTTAAAATCAATGAACAAATCGAGGGGAATTGCTAATCTGGTGCATTCAAATTCAATTACCCGTAAATGCGGCGTTGTTCCATGTCAATCGAAAGACAGAGCTTTTGGTGGCAAACGACAGCCAGGGGAATCGCGGCGGAGGCATTGCTAGTACTTCCCTTCTGGTTCTCATTGTTCTTCTGCTTCCGCGGCTTCGCCATGATGCTTTTCTTCGATTACATGCCTTGCCCTGATCTGCTCAAACCCTCCAATATACAGGCCAGTTGATCAAATTGCAGTCTCGAACGAATTGGGGGCAATTGGACTCCGCTCTCCTCAAATCTTGCAGCAGTGACAGGCTTCGGGGGCAATCGAACAGGGCTCTCCTCAAATCTTGCAGTAGTGACAGGCTTCACGCCTCTCAAGTACGCGGATCTCCATAGATCTGCAGAATCTACAATCCACTCTGTTCATTCAACTGAACTGCTCCTTCAGCGGAAATGGAACTCCACTAGTGCTCAGGCCTCAGAGCACTTAGCGACTCTGCCACCACAGCTCGCAGCTCTTCCCTCTCACCTCTTAACGCTCATTCCTCACAACGCCTCACAGCAGCTCTCACTATGCCACAGCCAGTACTGCGATACCTATCCTCATTACTCCGCAGCTCGCCCTCACAACACTCTCTGGCAGCTTCCTTATAGATATCAGATGGAAAAACAAAGTAGTTTATTTCTCTATGCCCAGGAGGAGCCAAGCCCAGGAGGGGCCAGGCCCTCAGAGGCTCTGATACCAAGATAAAATTTGCACAATCAATATTATATTCTATTATCTTTTAATGAAGAAAATTACACACATATTTATACAATCAATGGTCTCAAGATAGGAATTCTATCTTGGACGTACACTAGTGTGGTTGAGAGATTCTCTCAACCACACAATAATCTAGAGAAAACTAAATCCCTATTATATAGGAACAAACTCCTCAAATGGAGAATTGTAACCATAGACAAGTAGGAATTAATAATTTCCAACTACCAATGTAAACTATTGATAGCTTTGTTTAGTTTCCCTTCTTCGTGATTTGCGTTTTCAAACGTTGGTTTTTAATCAATATTATGTTAACATGATGTTACTTGCTATGAATGCAAGCATCACTTTATGCTTCTATATTTATCTCTATATGATTAAACTTAAAGTATTATAATAACATATAGTAATGACTTTAGAGTTGTGTGATTTGAGAAGAATTTTCTTAGTAACAATTTTAGGGTAGAAAAAGATTATTAAGGTGGAAGATGACTATGAAGGATTTCGATTATGGACTTCAGCATGCAATATAGGATCTACTCGGCCAGGGTGTGGAACTAACATCAAGGTTGAGGCTATGGCGCTTTGGGGTCAGCTTCAGATGGCGAACTTTTATGACATCCACAACATCAATATTTATGGAGACTCCCAAGCCATTATAAATCATGTCTTGGGTTCTTCTACCATTTCACACCCTCATCTAAAGGGTTGGCTGAGGCACATCACATATCTAAAGGACACTCTACAGCCGTCACTATACAACACATTCATAGAGTTCGCAACACTGTTGCAGATTATTTATCTCACAAGTTGTCCTCGACAAATTGGAGGAGTTTCATATCACTTTGGAGGTAGATGGATGCTCCATAGATGTTGATTTGATGCCTTTTCCTTGAGTTTTGTCTACATTTTTTTTTCTCACTGTGTTTGCTTCTTTTGGTCAGATCAAGATGCTCATTGGGTTCATATATTATATGTTTGGTCTTTTTTTGGACGGTTTTATTGTTGAACGTATTATTCCCTCCATTCATGTTTTTGGAACAATAGTTGTTATTATGTGACTATGTGGAGACATTAAACCAACCCTATTTGTCACTATCCACTAGGCTACTGCTTGTTTGTGTGGAAATATGTAGCTTTAATAATGTATCCAGAAAGATCATAATGTAGAGATTTTACTATATATAATAAAATCAAGGTTTTTTTTCTTTTCTGGAAAAGAAAAGAAAAGAAAAGAATTTTAAGGGTATATTAATTAAATTTTTAATTAATTTTTTAATGATTTGAATAGGTTTTAAAATGATAAAAATTTTAAGGATATTATTCTAACCTATATTAATATTTTTTTTTCTCGGTAAAACTAGCTATTCTATTATAAAATATTTACAGGAAAAATTACATGCAGTAAAACATGGCTTCCATGGCCAGCATTGGAACCTTGGGCATCCTGAGTTTGACACAGAAGCTCCCTCGCAGGGGCAGCACTGACAAAATTGTCTAAATTTCTCAAAAAGAGGCAGAGGCCAAGGCCTATTCTACTCGACATGCTACATAAATTAACAGCCCACACAGGGGCACCCTTCAAAATTCAACTGTGAGTCGCCATACACAGGACAAACAGAAACTAAACATGCTGGACAAACAGACTAACCAAGATAAGACCAGAATGAAAAATGCAAGTGAGCAAACATAGAGACCTTAGTCGTAGACTCGAGCAGAAAGAAAAAGGTGGGAGCTGGAGCATGCGCCAGGGGTTCAGTCATTGCCATGACGATTGTCATCGAGCCCATCGCTACCGAGGCCTTCCCCACCCTGACCTTTGTCGCCGAGACTGTTGCCGCCGAGACCTTCACCCTGACTAGCACCGCCACCCTGACCAGCACCGCCGAGATCTCCTTCCTCAACGCTTGTTTCCTCCTCAATGGTGCACCAGCCCATTCCTTCAGGGACTCCCTCCCACATTGCAGCCCACTTAGCCGCTGCTTCATCTTGAATCTTCTGCTCCGGAGGTTGGACGGGGGCATCCATAATTTCCTTACCATGCGCAATTGGCGGTTGCTGAACAGGGCATTCCATACTAATGCTACCTGTGGGTGGCTCTCCCTCTCCAGGAGGCGTTCCACTGTCATCTCTCTCAGAAGCTGCAGTGAAGAGGACGAAGATGTGTACGTTGATGCCCTCGTTGCCCCTGGAGCTGCCCAGGGTGAAAACGACCAATCCAAACGCTGGAAGGGCCGGCCCTCCCTCACTGGAGCTTCCCACCTCCATAAATTGCTCAATTTGGAGGGGCTGAGCTCTCGCTCTCCTATGACAATAACAACAACAGCAATGGTGATGCTCATTTGCTGCCAGAGAGCGCGACAATGAGCCCCTCCTAGAGCCTCTACCAGAGCCTCTTCGGCAGGGTTGGCGTTCCCGCAGTCGTGCCATGAACCCTCTCCGAAATTCTTCGAAATCTTGCACTATGTTTCGCTCATAGTCACCCCCCTGAACTCGCCACCACTTCCTCCCAAATGTGGAAGCCTCAGAAAGCTCAGTACCCAGATACGAGCCACAGAGAACCGGATACGAGCCACGGAGAACCATATGGCCAGGTCGAAGCAAGCCCACTCTCTTCTGCGCCTGCACAATTTTGGAGAGCCCCGGCAGCTGGAGCTCGTCCAATTCACCCTCACAATGGTTCCTTGACTGCCTGCCTGAGCCATGAATACCCGCTGCATACCCTCGGTGTATGTGCTCCATAACTGCACCCTGCGTCGCCATAAATTCGCAGCCCTCCGCATTGAACGCTCAAGCTTCGGCCCCAGCTTGATCATCCTTTTGACGACAGTCCTCTATCCTTAAATTCTTCCACGGGGCGGCACATGCAGGTCATGTGGCCCGCTCCCATGTGGCAAGCTACCACCCGCATCCGGGGCTTCAGTATCTCTGTGAAGGAGTTTCTTACATTCTTGAGACTGCTGATGGTTGGGGATGATGTCCAAGTTACCAGTTTGGAGAGGATGGTTGCTTTCGACCCCAATATTTGCCAAGAGATCAGCAATCTTATTACCCTCCCTTCTGGTGTGTTGAAAGGAGAGGGCTCTGTGGTTGCTAAGCTCTTGAGCAATATTGTTTAGCCTTGCTTCTAATCTCCAGCTTCCAGCGATTTTCCTAGCTTGTGATCCATTCTGAATGCACATTGCCATGTTGATGATGATCTGGGAGTCTCCTTCCGCTCTCAGTGGTTGTAGATTGAGGCTCCTTGCAACTAATAGCCCCTGCCAGAGTCCCTCTATCTCCGCCGAGTTGTTGGTATCCCAGACTATATTGCCAAAGAAGATCTGCAAGGGGGAACCATTGTGGTTGCGGATGATTCCTCCAAATCCAGCTGCCGCAGGGTTGCCTTTAGATGCTCCGTCAAAGTTGAGTTTGTATGTATTGGGGGGTGGGGCTTCCCAACTCCTGATTTCCTTGTTATTACCCTTCGCTATTTGATGCATGGTATCCCTTTGGGGCAGCTCCAGCTTCCAGTTCCATAGGATGTTCTTTTCCTTATTTGAAGTGGGGAGATCCTCCTTAGTCCAGGATTTTAGTAGCATGGTTTCTCTGAGATTACCATGTATTCTGCTCCAAATTCCTCAATGTGTGAGTTCTGGCTTTTGAAAATGCGTCTGTTTCTTTCCTTCCAGATGTTCCATAATATGATGCCCGGAATTATGTTCCACATGTAGTTGAGGATCTCACAGTCATAGGGGCTTTTTGTCCAATGCCGAATGGTATCTACTATGTTGCTAGGTCCCCTGCATCTTTTCTGACACCTGAAGCCTGCCATCTCCCATAGTTGATTGGCGATTGGGCACGTATCCAAAAGATGTTGTAGGGTCTCTTCATTTTTGAAGCAATTGTGGCAAATCGAAGGGCCTTGAAAATTGCGCCTCCTTAATTTGTCCCAGGTGAGAATCTTTTTGTGCCCAACCAACCAGAGGAAGTAGGATATTTTGGGCCAAGCTTTAAAAATCCATATTCTTTCGCATAGAGGGTCCAGCCTGATGGTGGAGTCGCCTATGAGATTATAGGCTTCCGAAGTGGAATATGATCCGTTGGGGAGGTACCCCCTTCTGAGGATATCCTCACTACTCTCAGACCGAATAATTCTCTTTCTTAGTTCAGCTTCAAGTGCTACTTCATTTTGCATGCTTGTGTTGTCGGTTATCTAATGGCCTGGCCGCCATTTCCTGAATCTGTTTATCGTTTCCGATTCCTAGAATTGATGGACGGTTGCATGCAGCTGCTCCCGTTCATGCGGCACGATCTCTGGAGGAAGCACACTTGCTAGTTTGGGCATTTGGTTCCAAGCGTCCTTCCAGAATTTGGCACTGTGACCATTTCAGATTTCCCAAAAGCTATGTTTCTGAATCAGCTGATGATGCTGTTTGGTGGCGTTCCAGAAATGTGATCCCCTGCTTGTGGGCGTGAATCTTATGAGTTTTGCTTGGGGCATACTGTTAGCATATTTGGCTGTCCAGATTTTGGCCCACAACTTGTCTGGACTAGTTATCCATTACCACCATACCTTGGCGTTCATGATGGAGTTGCTATACTCTAGATCTTTGAGTCCGATGCCCCCCCTATTTTTGGGCTTGCATACATTGTCCCATTTCACAAGTGCCCATTTACGGTTAGTAGCCGAGCTACCCCATAAAAAGTCACGCTGTATGTTTCTCAATCTCTTTAAGACCCATTTAGGAGCTGCCAGGATGGTGAAAAGGTATAGAGGCATGGCTTGGAGGATGGATTTGATAAGCACTATTCGACTCGCAAGATTGAGGGAACGGTGAGTCCATTGGTTTAGCTCGGAATCCAGCTTCTCGAGGAGGGATCGCCAAGCAGGTTTCTTAATGGCCGAAGCAGTGAGGGGGGCTCCCAAGTAAGTGGAGGGGAGAGAGGCGGATTGAAAGCCAAGGATGCGGGAGACAGCTGATTTAATAGACGGAAGGGTGTGAAAAAAAAAGATTTGAGATTTGGATTTGTTGACCTGAGTGCCAGAGGCTTCCAAGAAGTCGTTGAGCAAGGAATTGAAGCGAGAGGCTTCCTATGCCGAGGGGTAACCATAGAGCATTGTGTCATCCACGAATTGCTGGTGGGAAGAGGCAGGGGAATTGAGGATGGATATTCCTCTGAGCTGATTAGTCTGGAGGGCTTGCTTGATGTGTCGACCCAGCCCTTCAGCCATGATGACAAAAAGGAAGGGGGATAGGGGGTCCCCTTGTCTTATGCCTCTGAAAGGTTTGAAAGGGCGAGAGGGGAAACCATTGACCAGAAGGGAGAAGTGGGATGAGGTGATAAGACTCATGATCCAACGCACCCATGTAGAACAGAAACCAAAAGCTTTCAACATGTGTTGAATGTAGGACCAGCTGAGCTTGTCGAAAGCTTTGGAGAGATCAAGTTTGAGTAACATACCAGCTTGTTTGGATTGCTTGAGCAAGTGGATGATTTCATGAGTGAGGATGATGCCGTCCATTATCTGTCTGCCTTCAACATAACCCGATTGCTCCGAGGAAATGAGCATGGGTAGGAGAGGTTTTAATCTGTTGGCAATTACTTTGGATATCACCTTGTATAGGACATTATAGAGAGCAATGGGTCTGAATTTGTTAGGAGTGATGGAGTTCTCCTCTTTTGGGATGAGAGCGATGAATGTGGAGTTGAGGGAGGGGAGCAACCAGCGTTGAGCTCTGGATTCCTCCACAACTTGCCAAACCTCTGCTTTAATTAGATCCCAAAAAGCATGAAAAAAAGTGGTAGTAAAGCCATCTGGTCCAGGGGCCTTACCTTCCTTGAGCTGCGCCATCACCTCGTCCACCTCATGGGGTTGTATTGGGCTCATGAGTAACTCATTATGTTCCTCAGTAACCAACTTGGGGATGTTGCTGGTGATTTTTCCAATTGCTCTTTGCCTGTCCACCGCCTGCTCCTGGTGTACTTGCTGAAAGGGATTGAGAAGGATTTCTTCTATTTTCTCATGCTCCTCTACCTTAACCCCTTCTTGGTTTTGGATGAAAGGAATCTTATTGTGCATCCTTCGTTGCACTATTGTTCTGTGGAAAAATTTGGTGTTGCGCTCCCCTTCCTTTAACCATCGAGCCCTAGATTTTTGCTTCCAATAAATTTCTTCTTGCTTCCTTCTTTCTTCAAGCTGATTGTTTAAGTGCCTTTCTTTGTCCAAGATAGCTTCTGTGTGCCCTGTATTTATTATTTCCTGATGGAGATCCTTCAGTTCTTTATTGAGCTCCTTTTGCGCATCAAAAATGTTTCCAAATGTTTCCCTGTTCCAGCGTTTTAGGTGGCTTTTTAAGAATCGTAATTTTTGCTGAAGCTGGAACATCCTTGAGCCTTCAAGCGGGATGAAGGAAGCCCAAGTTGTTCTGACGAAGTCCTTGAATGTTGGATGCGTTAACCAAAATCCTTCAAATCGGAAGGGTCTTTTGGTTCTGTCCCCTAGTCGTTGCCACTGCAGAGCGATTGGCCAGTGATCCGATCCTGAGTGGGCCAAGATCTCAGCAGTAAAATCGCCTCCAAGATGCACTACATTATCCGAGATCAGGAAGTGGTCAAGTTTAGAGGCGATCTGGTGCTTACCTCCTCTGCGATTGCTCCAAGAAAAGGTGCCATTGCAGAATGGCATGTCAATAAGAGAGGCAGTTTGGATGAAGTCCTTGAAGCGATCTACCTCTGGATCCAATCTAGATCTGCCTCCAATCTTGTCTTCCATACTGGTTATCATGTTGAAATCCCCTGCTGCGATCCAGAATGGGTGCTGCCTATTCCTGCTTAGCGCTTCTATGGTGTCGAGGAGCGCCTTTTTACTTCCAGCGTCCTGCGGAAAATAGACGTTGGACATATTCCCATGAACATTTGTGCCTAGAATGTGGAAGGTTGCCTGAATGAGGTGGTGGGAGGCATGGAAGTTCATGAGTTCGATTGCTTGGGGGTTCCATGCGATAGCAAGCCCCCCTGAGGCTCCCGATGTGTCCACAGCAACAGATCGACAATCTGGCCAGGCCCTTGAGAGTATGCAACCCAACGTTATGCTATTGCATTTGGTTTCTTGGAGGAAACACATCTGTGGTTTTTCCATCTTGATCATATTTTTTAACATCCTAGATTTTCCGGGGCTATTGAGCCCTCTTACATTCCATGAAACAAGCTTCATGGTTTAACTATTTTGGGTAGGGCTGTAGTACTTGGTCAGCTTCGCATATCTGCCTGAATCTACCAGGATTTTCCCGATCTCTATTGTTCTCTGGAGATCTGTCTTCCTTCCTCTCTTTTTAGTGTCCTTTGGACGCGGGCTGCCATCCCAAGTGCTCCCAGGTTGTATGCCCAGTTGGTGTTGGTGGAACGCTCTGGAGATGACCACTTCCAGCTTTTCTATATCTGACTCAGAGATTTTTTCATAAGCTTGTTTCTTGCAGCAAAGTTCCAGTTCAATGATATCCAGACCATTTAGGTCTATACTTTCTGGTTCTTCCTCCATATTTTGCACATGACTGGTTCCCTCCTGATGGGTATCTTCTTTCAGAGAGGCGATCAGCTTCCCATCCACCTCCATTTCCTTAAGGATCTCCTCAGCATTTTCCTGATCCCGTCTAAGGATGGTAGGGGCGATGACAGGGGATTTAGATTTGGGTGGGGGGTTGGCTGGAGTGGGGGGGGGAGGAAGTGGAGGGGCGAGATGGGATGCTATCAGAGTCGAGGGGCTGATTATCATAGAAGTATCCTAGGGATTCAAAGCTATTCTTGGTAACAGGGTTTTGAGGTTTAGATGACTGGGGTTTGGATCCATTCTGGGGCTTTTTTTGCGAGCGTTTCCTATGCGAGACTTTGGTGAAACCATCTTGCGTGGGTGAATCAGAAGAGACAGGAGCACTAGCTTTGACATTGAGAGGGCAATCCCGAAACAGGTGACCAAGAGCATGGCATCTCCTGCATCTGAAGGGTACATGCTCGTAGTCCAGGGGTTGGATCCATTCCTCATCGTGGTGGGCTAGGGTTAAAGATTCAGGAAGCGCTTCATTCAGCCTAATAAAGACACATATTCTTGCATAAGAAATGTACTTACGGTTTTTTGTTTCTTCTGCTGCTTTGATGAACTTTCCCACACTATTTCCTATACCCATTAAGTAGTCTTCTTCCCAGTATTCATCAGGTAATGAGTATAATCGGATCCAGACAGGTGCCCAGGTGAGATCTTCCTTATTAGGGTTAAATCTAGGCATCCAGTCCCTGAGATAAAGGCTTGCCGAATTGAAGAAATACGGTCCTCCTCCCAGTATTCGATATTTGTCTTCTAGGCAGAAAAAGATGGCTGTGAAGAAACCCTTAGGCCCCAGTTGGAGAGTGACATCTCCCTTAGGCTTCCACTTCGCTGCAATCCAGCCATTTAGGGCTCGCTCAGTTGGCCAAAACCCTATAAATTTTCCGATGATTGCATGATCCTGCATGTACTGAATCCTGCTTTTGATTTTATCTCCAGGTAACTCTACTCGCGGTCTTAATTTGGCTACTGGGCGACATGTGGATGAGGTAACCTTCGGGCTGTTCACCCGTGTCTCATGATCTTCTGGCAGATTGCTGTCATTGTCCTGTTGCAGCTTTCCCTTGTTGAGGATGCCCGGATCTACCGATCCGAAGATGACTTCAGGTTCAGGCCTACTCCATGAGGGGAAGGGTTTTGACGCCCCCCCCTGGGGCGTGGCCATTTTCCTGCCCCAATCACCTCCTTTCTATCACACAGCAGCGAGTCTTGCGCTGCGTCTGTACCGGCTCCTACGATCTGTCAGCGCCGTCGGGGTAGGTTTGTCTGCACCTGCGAAGGAGCCGATCTCAGCTACCCTATATTAATATTGAGCTATGATAGAATTTTATTTATATTTAAAATTTATGTTTTGTTGTTATTAGATTTGTAACTAAAAAATAAAATTGTTAATTTTCTTATTTTTAAAAGGTTTTTCTCATTAATTTTCTAATTTTAAAACTATTGCATTTTATTTTGTTATGAATGGTGGTGGAAATGATGAAGATGCATATTTAGACCAAATTTGGTTTATTGAATTTTAAGAAAGATAAGAAATTATGTGGTTTTTTTAGGGTTTATTTTTTGTGCTCGAAATAATTTAAGCTAATTGTTCCTAGATCACCAAAAAATTGGAAAGATTAGATAACAAATATTTTGAAATTGTTGTCTATTATGGTTGCACATAGGACATTTCAAGAGAAACTGATTTTGATTTTCAACCATATTGGAGCCATAAAAATGATAATTTATTTTCATGCATGTTATCTTGAGAATTTTGCAACACCGTATCTCACTGTGTAGCTTGTTAGGATTTGAGATTGTTGTTATTTTACGGATGTTGAATTCCTTCTTTATGCTAGGAAAAACAAAGAGATATTTTTAATATTCGATATTATGGTTCATCACCTCTTTATAACATCTTAATTTTATCTTATCCTCTAATTTTTTATCACACCTAAATTTCTCCTTAAATTTAGATGTAATAATATATTCAATATTAATTCTACTTTACAAAGTTCTTTGTTCTCTATTGGTTTAACAAAAATTCACATCTTTATGCCATTCTATGGTTGAGATACAAGTGGTTTTGACTATAATTATAAATAATTGTAAAAAACCCATTGTCCTCCACGTTATTTATGTTCTTCTTGTACATTAGGTATCTAGTTATAGACATGCTCTCAATGGGGGAAAGAATCACCATGGAAAGATAGGATGTATTTTTATTTTTATTTTTATTTTTAATATATGAGTTATAAAGAATTTTTTTATTTTCTCTCACTTTCTCTGAGATCACTTAATCATGTTACAAACCCAATCTTTATAAACATATAACAAGAGTGAAAAGAGTCACAAAGAGGATTTTCTTCTTATCCCATAGGTAAATATTAACTAATTTATTGTAACTTCTTGAGCCTACTTGAAAAACCCGCCACTAGGCTCCATAAGTTGGAATGTTTTTCTTTGTTTATGGTGAAGATCAGGTGTTATGTTCCTTTCTATGTCATGCCCATTTGTCAGTTCCTCAACTACACTTATCTACATCCTCTTACAATTTTTGTGGGTTCATGATGGGATCTTTAGAATTCCTTATGACAAACATGGCATAGATGATTGAACCATAATTAGATGCATTTGCACCTAAATTTTTTTGCATGTCCCATGGTGTTATGCAAATCTTACAATAGAGATACCATATGATATTAAATTGAATGGCCATTCCCATTATGATCATCTTGGAAAGAATTCTTAATGAAATAATTATCATTAATTTACATTACCATCATCATTAAGCACAATTTTATAATTTTGTGGAAGGAAAACTAGTCCTAACATGTAACCCATAACATTCGTTAGTTACTTGTCCCCGTCAACATTTAATAACTTAATTGTAATGTAATTAACCTGACCATGCATCAGAGTCACAGTTAACCTGTAAGCATCATTGGACATTACATTAAGTCTATTGTAGCTAACATGAGCATGGTTTTCCATGTAGATCCTTATGAGTTTGTGATATCACTGTAAATAAATCATAGCTACCCAACCCTCATGCATGGCATAGAAAATCATTCCCTCATTAAATACACAGTTAAATGTTATATCATAATTCACTCACATGCATAAGCATGTATCACCTAACATTAAGGCATGTTATGTCCTTGCATTAAATTAAAAGGATAACCATGTTTATATTCAACAACTATCTCCAAAATTTATGTACCATAAACAGGTTAGTGAAAGAAGTTTCGTCCACATTGAAGGCCCCATGTAAACCCTATCAATAGTAAGATAGTTCCATAGCCATAGTGACAGTAACCAAATAATAAGCCTCTACCACTAACTTTACTTTCAGAGGTAATATAGTAACATACATAAGGATGAAACCATTGACATAGTTACAGATTTATACTACCAACATAACTTATGTAATATGAATACACAATCATTATCGAGATGGCACATAAGTTAGAAGTAATACATATCAACTATCCCATACAACTCAACATGCTATACTCTTCTACTAATTTAACTTGAAAACACATTAAAAGCCAAAAATGTCATATGCATAAACTGCAATTCTTTCCATACCAATATATAATGCAAGATTTATATAACTGAAACAAATAATAATAACACAAGGGTAAGATACTAACATACAACACATCCTACACATGTGAATCCATCTAAAACAATCACTTGGAGGGCAGAGCACCACTACCCAACCATGAGTCACCTTTGATTCCCCTGAGCCGAAGATCTTTCTAAGGATCAACTGTCCTTAATTGATCAATGCACTAGGTATTTAATACACTCTTTCATGATTTAGTTACCATTAGCGAAGTCTCACTTTTATTGCTTTTTCCATTTTCTTAGGTCTTTTTCGGAAAATCTCCGCTTTGTATCCCACGAGGATTTTCCACATAAAATCTTGCCTTTATCTCCCACAAATATTTTATGTATGATGGATATTTATCTCCCATCCATTTGATGGATATCCCATCCATCCAAGCTTATATGGAATCACATCTAGAAGCTTATCATGAAAGATTCATCTCTATCCGATTCTTCATGGGATTTGGCAAGAATCTCCTCTCTCTTGGTGCTCCACCTCCAAGTGATTTATTTTATTAATTTATTTAATAACACATTTTCTTTTCATATTACATATCGCCTAGCTTTCCTCATCTTAGGTTTAGAATAGTTAACCAACAATGCAGGGTATCACACCTAGCTTTATCTTAGGCTAGGTTTAGAATAATTTAGTACACAAGGGAGGATATCACACCTAGATTTATCTTAGGTTAGGTTTAGAATAATTTAGTACACAAGGGAGGGGTGTTACATAATCACCCCTTACTTTAGATCGTCCTCGGTGTATCACTGCATCATGTCCTCGTTCACAGGTAGTTGCTTTGTGAATCAATAGCTCTCATGGCTCTGCTATCTCATAAAATTTTTCTGATGTACATTGGTCACAAGTGTTGGGTATATGACCAAAGTCCCACATTGACTAGAAGTGGGGAGGATCATGGGTATATAAGGATGGAAAAATATCTCCATTGGTATGAGGCCTTTTGGGGTAAAGCCCAAAAACAAATCCATGAGAGCTTAGGCCCAAAGTGGACAATATCATACCATTATGGAGATATGTGGTGTCCAGAGTCCTTACAAGTGGTATCAGAGCCATGCCCCGAAGTTAGCCAAGTGGATGAATCCTTGGAATGTCAAATGAAGGTGGTTGGTCCCATTAATAACATGATGGGATTCGTGGATGAGCTCGGTGTGCGCTAGATTCTTCATGGACGTGTCCTGGTCCCAACACGGTGAAGAGGAGTTGACTTGGGATAGAGAAAGCTCTCGCTGCAGGTGGTGCTCCATGTAAGGTGTGTGCTTCCAATGCATTGGAGCGGAGAATCTTGGTTGGTAGAGAGTGGATGAATGGATAACCGTTTGAGGGGAGGCTCGATGGTCCTTTGTTCGAGGGGAGGATTGTTGGGTATACGACCAAAGTCCCACATTGACTAGAAGTGGGGAGGATCATGGGTATATAAGGATGGACAAATATCTCCATTGGTATGAGGCCTTTTGGGGTAAAGCCAAAAAACAAATCCATGAGAGCTTAGGCCCAAAGTGGACAATATCATACCATTGTGGAGATATGCGGTGTCCAGAGTCCTTACAACAAGGAATGCTGCCAAGACCTGTCTTTCCATAGCTACATCGGTCTCAATGAGTTCTCTCCTTTCATACATAGTTGTAACATTTTTTGCGAACCATTTGTGAGAATATATAGATGCAAAAGCTTAACTATGATAAATATCATAATCTATTACTTAATATTGTTAAAGCATCTATTTCTTATCCTTTATTTTATATGAAGAATGCATGTTCTCTACTTGCATTCTTTTCCATCCTTTCTTTTCTTGTCGAACACCTGCTTCTTGTAGTCTCTCTACATCAATACATTAGTCAACATATTTTCCACATTAATATGTCTGCAAGGTCATAATAGATTAGTTCACATAATAGTGTAGATCCATCATATATATTCATCGTGATTGTATGTATGCCAAACTGCAATTAATCATGGTTAGCTATACCAATCTTACATTCCTTTTTCTATGTAACCTCGAGATCGGTTTCCTTGCGAGACATTTATCTAATGTCTTCATACATATCTACACAAATGTGTATTATACACATTGATATACATCTCATATTCCAATCATGTAAGACATGTATTCATACGGGTACCATATGTACTGTTGTACATAGTACCATGTGTGTCACTACCCATCATACCATTCCCATGGCATCACCTACATGAAAAAACTTTGTCCACATATTTTCTTACCATGTTAGTAGCATACCACACATTATTTTCTCTTTTTCTAGAAATTAAAACAATTGTGCTGAGTTGACAATAAATCTGTATGAGTATGTTTCATTTCTATAATCACGTAAAGTTTTGTCAAGTGTAGATCATTTCAAGATTTGACTTGGTTACAATATTAGTAGTATAGCATTGTATTCATGCATATTTTAATCATACCTTCTGCTTAATGTACTAAAGCAGACTAATAGCTCACATATTATCAGATCATAATTCATCCCACATGATTTACTATTGCCCTTTGTATGCCTCAACAACTTGTGGGGCATGCATAATTTAGTGTAGTTATACCCAAAAGTTATTACTACTTTCAATTCTACACCCCTTTTAGTTGTAAATGTTTATGATCTCAGGGTACTTTCATGTTAGATCCTATTTAACATTAAATCACCCTTAGCCAAAGGATGAGTTATCTATTTTATGAATTCCTTTATTATCTTTCTTAGACACATTATCAATGCAGTCCAATAAGAGAACCTCTCAAAATTTCTTGGTACAAATTATGATATCAATCTATTTAAATAGATTGTTAGATATCATTTAGTTGACCCAGTGGTCCATACCATTTGTGCTACTTCATCAATTACTATGGTCTACACTCAAGGATAATTATAGGTTCTACAATGTATATCCATTGAAAGATGGATATATCCAGGAAATTTGTTTAAGTTAAAATTTCCCCTTAACCATACTTTCTTCCATCCGAAGAACAAATCACATTGGATGTAGATGCATTAATAAAAGGGTTAATTTGAATGACAATTTGTATAGGTTATATAATGATGCAGCGTTAATTGCAATATTTCTCCACAATGCGGACTTGTGGGTTATGGGTCTATGTTTGATTGAAATTTCCTAGAGGTAGCACTCAACTGTCTCTTATTTGTTGTCGAATTCACAATGGTTTCAATGTCAATCTCTTTGGAAAATGAGACAAGGAATGAATAACTGGGAACAAGAACTCCACAATAGGTTCAGGATCTGAGGTTAAGCCAAATCTCAGACTTGGAGACTCGCAAAAAATCAACAGATGGCAATTCGATATTCCTTTGCACTGTTACAATAGGCTCTCGTGGCAAGTCAATTCCCCTGACATCCCCCACACTCAGATCTCTCCATGCTTCCGCGTGTTAACAGAAAAAGAAATCCTCACACAGATCAAATTCGCCTTCAAGAACACAATAGGCATTCTCGCTTATAATTTTTCCCTCTGAACCAACTCACAAACTATTTCGATTCACACCTATTTTACTCACTCATACATATTATTAAACTATGTTTAAACATTTCATAACAAATACTAAGTTCCCGATCTGCATTAAAATGGAATTTGATTATAGCACTATGGCTCTTATTTCCTGAACACACATTCGCCCTAGTTTTTACAATGCAGCGTGCCTCTCCTCTCGAAATATTTCACACCTATTACCCCACTCTCAGATCTCCTTATCTCCATATCTAACCCAAAAATAATAGGAAATACCATATTTATTCTACACTAACAACCTCCCACAAGAAATGGAGGAATCTATATTTAAAAAAATCCAATTCCCTTCTTAACTATAAGGCCTATCTACCTGGCTTGGTTTCCATGCAGGAAAACTAATTTTCCATTTTTATTCATATTTGTTTTAGAAATCAACAAAATAACTACTCATAGTTTAATTTAATAAAAATGTTGACAATCAAATTTTCCCCTTGTTAGCGACAACATGTGAACACACAATCACATTGTTGGGTAATCTAGATGCTCCTGCATCAGACTCCCAGGGAAGAAAAGATTGTCCCATCATGTCTTCAGGATCAACTTGATATTTCGATAACTCTGTTGCTGTCATCCAACTGGCATCTTCATCTGGCCGCCTCTTCAATTGAACCAAATACTGGAAGTAAACTTGTCCTTTGGTTTTATTTGCTATTATTTTGTCAAGAACAACCTCTACCTCTTCTCTACCTATCTTTGGCAACTACTATTCCCAATTTAAAGTCAGTGTCTCATTTTTTGTAGGTGCATCCTCCAGTGCTACCTCCGGCTCCTGATATGGATATAAGTATGCCACACTAAAGATTGGTGAAATACTAATTCCCTCCCACAATTCAACCTCATATGATTTTCCGAAAATTTCCTCACAATTTTGCATGGTCCTATTTTCTTCATTTTCAGTTTGTTGTAGGTTCCAATAGGAAATATTTCCTTCCTTAGATATACAATGACTAATTCATCCACTTGGTAGTCCTGTTCTCTTCTTTTCAGGTTTTCTCTTTGCTTGTACTTGTTGCTACTTTGCTTCAATCTTCCTTTGACCTGCTCTTGTATTTTCTGCATCTGTTTGACGAACTCTTCAGCCTTCATACTTCTCATCTCTTGTTTCCCCAAATTTCTCAGCTCATATACACCTCTTGGATTCATCCCAAAAATGATTTCAAATGGGCTCATACTAGTACTCTAATTAGGAGTATCATTATAAGAAAACTCTGCCTGTGCTAGTGCCAAATCCCATTGTTTGGGATTGTTGTACACCAACCTTCTGAATATGTTTTCCAAGCTTCTGTTTGCCACTTCAGTTTGCCCATGTGTTTGAGGATGGTAAGATGAACTGAAACTGAGGTTTGCACCTAGTTTCTTCCAAAGAGTCCTTGAAATGTGTCCTATAAACTTGGTATCTCTAACTGATACAATGCTCACAAGTAATCTGTGTAGTCTTACAACTTCTGAGAAAAAAACTGGCAATGTGAGTTGCATCATTAGTTTTCCTATAAGTAATGAAGTGTGAAGTGAGCCATTCTTGAAAATCTATCTACAACAACATAGATAGAATGATGCCCTCTTTGAGTTTTTGACAAACCCAAAACAAAATCCATGTTGACCGCATCCCAAGGCCTAGTTGCTATTCGTAATGGCTGATACAAACTAGTATTTTGGCTTCTCCGCTTAGCATGCTAACAAATCCTACATTTCTCAACAAATATTTTAACTTCAATTTTCATGTTTGGCCAGTAGTAAAAGGAATTTACTTGAGCAAAGGTTTTTTCCTATCCAAAGTGTCTAGATAAACCTCCACTATGTTTCTCTTTGATTATGTTTTCCCTCATAGAACATTTGGGAATTCACAATTTGTTATTTTTAAACAATAAACTTCCTTGGACAAGATAATCCAACCACTGGCTTCTGTTATGGATTGTTCGGTTTTGTACAACTGCATAAATATCTTTAAATTCTACATCATGTTTATACATATCAGCCATTTCTTCAAATCCTACAACACAAACATTTAATTCTTACATAATCAAACTTACCCTGCTTAAAACATCAACAACCTTGTTCATCTTAGCACTAGTATGCTTTATTATAAAAGTGAAACTTTGCAAGAACTATACCCATTTGACATGTTTCTGACTCAACTTCGATTGGTTGTTAATAAACTGCATTGCATGATTGTCTGTATAGAATACAAACTCTCTCGGTAATAGATAATGTTTCCATTTCTCTTAGGCCTGTACAATGGCATAGAATTCTTTATGATAAGATTAATACTTATTTTTAGCATCATTTAGCTTCTCGCTAAAATATGCTATCGACCTTTGTTCTTGGCTGAAGACTGCTCCAATTGCCACTCTCTTAGAATCTGTCTCAACCTAGAAAACTTTACCAAAGTCTGGCAAAGCTAAGACTAGATTTTCTGTAATTTTCTTCTTCGGTAATTTAAAATTTTGGTTTGATTTCTTTGTCCACTTGAATGGTTGATTAGTTCCTTTGATTGTTTCAATAATGGATGCATAAATCTGACTAAAACTTTTGATAAGTTTCAAATAGAAACTAGCCAGACCTTGAAAACACCTTACCTCAAACACATTTCTCAGTGTTGTCCAATCCACAATCGCTTGGAATTTCTCTGGATCCATTGTTAATCCTTCCTTCGAAACTACAAATCCCAAATAGACTAATTCCTTTTTCATGAAAGTCCACTTCTTTAGATTTATCAACAGTTTCTCCATCTGTAAGGTTTTGAGAACCAATTTAATGTGCTCCGAGTGTTCTTCTCTGCTTTTACTGAAAATTAAAATGTCATCAAGATAGGCAATAATAAACTTGCTTTCATATTCCTTCATCACTTCATTCATCAGTCTCATGAAGGTACTGGGTGAATTAGTGAGCTCAAAAGGCATCACTAACCACTCATATAAGCCATTGTTTGTCTTAAATGTTGTTTTCCACTCATCTCCTTCCCTGATTCTTATCTGATGCTAACCACTCTTTAGATATATCTTAGTAAAATATTGTGACCCACTCAGACGGTCCATCAAGTCATCCATACATGGCAAAGGAAATTGATACCTGATAGTAATTTTGTTAATGGCTCTAAAGTATGTACACATTTTCCATTCGCCTCTTTTCTTCGAGCTTAACACTGTCGGCACCACACATGGGCTAAGGCTTTCCCAAGTCAGCCCTTTATCCATCAACTCCTACAATTGCCTTCCAATTTCTGCATTCTCCTAAGGTGTCAGCCTGTAAGTGACTTTGTTTAAGAAACTTTCTCCAGGTATCAGGTCAATGTGATGACTGATACTCTGAATAGGTGGGAATGCATTCAACAACTCATCCACAATGACATGAGAAAAATCATCTAATGGAATTTTAACTTCTTTCGGAAAAATAATCCAAGTTCGCGGAAGTTAAAATTACCTTTGGTTTTCCCACAATAGCAAAATGCAACTC
This sequence comes from Pinus taeda, assembly GCA_000404065.3. Classification (NCBI taxonomy): domain Eukaryota; kingdom Viridiplantae; phylum Streptophyta; class Pinopsida; order Pinales; family Pinaceae; genus Pinus; species Pinus taeda. Next base: position 74,218 of record APFE031682302.1, on the reverse strand, counting down.
CTAATTTTTCACAACCTCTTGTAGCAGCTCCTTTCGACTCGTTAGCATAATGTTCCTTTCTGGTACTTCCTTATCTGCTTCCTTATGTAACACTAACATCGTATGTTTATTCCTGTCTTTTTCTATGTGTAGGTGTTCCTCTGGCCATCATGTGTGGCTCTCCGATCATACTTCCATGGTATCCCCAGTAATATATGACAAATTTCCATTAGAATTACATCACACAAGACCACATCCTTATAAGTGCCAATCTAGAATTCCACTTTACACTATTTTGTTACAACGATCTGGTGTCCCTTCTACAACCATGTTACCTTATAAGGTGTCGGATGTTCTCTCTTCAATAGCCCCAACTTGTCTACCATTTCTGTAGAAACAATATTTTTTGTTCTCCCACTCTCTATTACCCTCTTACAACACTTTCCTTTTGCCGTGCAAACAGTTCTAAACAGATTCTTTCTATGTGTTAGTTCTTTTGATTCCTTCTCTGCTTTGAGCAATATCCTTTTTAACAATAATTATTCTCCTGCCTCAGGACCTTCTTCTTTGTTTACGATCTGAGGGTTCTCTTCTGCTGCAACAGCCACATTCACATTTCGTTGGTTTGTTGTTTTGTTATGATGACAATCCCACGATCCATGTCCCCACTCTCCACATGTATAACATCGAATATCTCTTCCTCACCCTCTTCCTCTGGGTACAAATCTTCCTCTACCAGAGTCTCCTACCTGGACTCCCTACTTCATTCTAGGAATGTTGGAATCTTGGCCGAAAGCCTCCTCTTCCTCCTGCTGGCCCTTTACCTCATTGCCTCTAACTCTTCTTCCTTAATAATTTTTCTTCTGCCTTCAAGGCTGCTTGATAGGAATTTTCAATTGCCTTCAAGCTTAACAAACTAATTTCATCTTGTATAGCATATCTTAATCCATTGATATATGTGGCTACTTTCTCCACATCATCCTCTGCATGCCTTGCTCTAATACTTAATTTATAAAATTCCACCATGTATTCTGTGACAGTCATTCCTTTCTGTCTTAGATTTTGTAACTATCTAAAAATATTCATCATGTAATTTTTTGGCATGAATTTACATTTTAATTTACTCACCATCTTGTCCCATTGCTTGACCTTGGGTTTTTCCTTCCTCTCACTGGATACTTGTAATTCATCCCACCAAATAGCTGTACAACCTTTCAGCCTGGTAGCTACAAATTTTACCTTCTTTTTATCTTCGACCTCCTCATAATCAAAATATCTATCCAATGCACTAATCCAATCCATAAATTCCTCAAGATTGAGGTTCCCATCGTACAAAGGCACATCTACCCTTAGTCTTGCACTTGCTTTGGTTAAGGCTTTCAAAAATTTTGTTGTTTCATCCTCTCGTGCCTCTTTTTTTTTCAGAAGAATTCTCTGTAGCACTAATATCCCCTTCATCAAGAGCTCTCCACTATGTTGTTTCCATTGTATCCATCCTTGTACGAAGATATCAGATCTCATCTAGCATTGTTGCATTGGTCGCAGGCCTTCCTCGTGCTATACCAGCTCCTCTTCTAGGTGGCATGTTTGCTGCAATCGTCAAGAACAAAAATCAACACCCTCACATACCAAATGATGCAGCGTTAACTACAATCTTTCACCACAACGCAGACCTGTGGGTTATGGGTCTATGTTTGATCGAAATCGCCCAGAGGTAGCACTCAACCGTCTCTTATTTTTTGCTAAATTCACAACAGTTTCAATGTCAATCTCTTTGATACATGGGAGCAGGAATGAATAACTGGGAACAGGAACTCCACAATAGGTTCAGGATCTGAGGTTAAGCCAAATCTCAGACTTGCAGACTCGCAACAAATCAATAGATGACAAATTTGATATTCCTTTGCGCTATTACAATAGGCTCTCGTGGCAAGTCAATTCCCCTAACATCCCCTACACTCAGATCTCTCCATGCTTCCACATGTTAATAAGAAAAAAGAAATCCACACACAGATCAAATTCGCCTTCAACAACACAATAGGCATTCTCGCTTATAATTTTTCCTTCTGAACCAACTCACAAACTATTTCGATTCACACCTATTTACTCATTCATACATATTCCTAAACTGTGTTTAAACAGGTCATAACAAATATTGGGTTCTCGATCTGCATTAAAATGGAATTTTATTACAGCACTACAACCCCTATGGCCTGAACACACATTCGCCCAAGTTTTTACAATGTTTTGAGCCTCTCCTCTCAAAATCTTTCACGCCTATTACGCCACTGTCATACCTCCTTATCTCTCTATCTAACCCCAAAATAAAAGGAAATACCATATTTATTCTACATTAACAACCTCCCACAAGAAATGGAGGAATATACAATTTAAAAAAAATCCAAATCCTTTCTTAACTCTAAGGCCTATCAACTTGGCTTGGCTTCCATGCAGGAAGACCAATTTGCCATTTTTATTCATATTTGGTTTGGAAATCAACAAACTAACTACTCACAATTTAATTTAATAAAAAATGTTGACAATCAAATTTTCCCCTTGCTAGCCACAACATCTGAACACACAATCACATTGCTCGCTAATCTGGATGATCCTGCGTCATATAGACTTGTACTATAACATGTTCTCACCATCCTTTATGTTGGTATAATACTTTTATAGCAATTATACCATTTATAAGTTGTTTTTATAGCATGGTGATCATATTTTAATCTCTGACCAGAATCATAGTCTATTTTTATGAGAATTGTGATTCTTCCATTCATGAAGGCAACCTATGTAAGTGTGCCACTCAAGTAATGATATCTTCCTCCCATATGCATTACTTATTATTAATCTTAAGAAAAATCAAACAACATTAATGTTAAGGCATTTTCTCCCTATTTCATTCTATAACAACTTTAGTTACAAGATTTTTTTCCTGTTAGTAAGATTAATAACCTTCAATTTCCTTGTCCATCCCGACTCTTAACATAGTCATACATACTTTCCCTATTTACTATTGCCACATAACAGCCCAATCATGTATGCTAACAATATATAACGTCAATATAGATGAAGTAACTCAAATCCCCTGCATGGAGGAAAAACCAAATTTCTACATGCTATGGATATTTGTAAGCATTGATAGCAGCATAGCGTTGATTTTACAAGTCGCAAACCACCAATCTTTGCTCAACACAACTATTCCCAACATCTAAGCAACAAAACATATGGTCTATCACAACACAACAACAACTTTGCCATACTTTACCAATATAATCATTAGGTCAATCGTGGTCTTTCCTTCTATACCATACTCCCCCTTAATAGGCATTGGGGTAACCAACACATTTATGATTGTTTAGCAATGACTTTTTACTTTCTTTCAACATGTAAGAGAGTATCAATATCATAATTCATTAGGAAGTGCTTACATGGAATATTCATATGACTCTTTACTATGCATGGATATTAAGCATGGTCCTTTTTTTTAAAACATGTTTATATGAATGACCACTCAGCCAAACTATGGTAACACATACAATTCATGAAAATTCATGGGTGTATCTATCATTACATAACAATAAAATAATGATACAATTCTGGACTCTCTATTATACAATCCTCCTTTCAAGCCTTAGGTGATTTATTTAACCATGCATCTACACAACAATTGTAACATTTTTCTTTTATTCCCCAATTAAAATTAAAAACTTAATTTACTTCTCTTACTAAGAAGTATGTTTTCCATGTCTCAATTTCATTTCCAATTTGGAAGGGTTCATATTGGTTGAATATTTCCCCTAGAACCTTATCTATATCAGATATATGCATTAAGGTATGCTCTAATGTTGCATAGTTTCATGCTCTTAAGAAGATATTTATAATCGTAACATGATCTATTTTCCATCGATCAAAAGCATTAGGACTTGCTTCTTATTAATTACCTTGGTTTATTTGTGGTACACAAGACTACTAGTATGCATATCCAATGCATAGATCATGGTATATAATAACATGTTAAAAAAACTTCCCCTTAATCATTTAATTTTTTGAATGAAAAATTACTTTGAAAAAAAATTATGCCCTTTTATAATATTATAATCTTTAACATTATCCCTCTTGCAAGTTAATTATTCCAACTTGGTTTTCTCTACTTTTCTTATATCTATAGATTGTCATTCCTAATTCAATTTGTGACTCCTTTAGTGATGCAGACCTATTTATAAAATTCATTGTAACTACATGAAAAACAATTTGGAATAGTAATTTTTTTTTAAGAATAATATAAGTTTCACCAAATCATATATCTATATTTTCTTTTAGCATCTTGGACCATGGATGACAAGAATTGTCATAGACTCACCCGTAAATGTAGTATCTTAGAGATGTAATAATTCCACATACGTGCTCCATTTAATATTTTTGCACAAAGCAATATATTATTTCGTGCCACGTTGATCTGGGAGTGGACATGCGAGAAAGACTTTCATGGCAACACACAAAAACTTATTTGATCGCCAAGATATTTTGGCTTTATGTGCCTAACAATATAATTGTTCATGCAAATTTTAATAACAATGGATGTGAGAATAGACTCCCAAACCATACTTTAGACAACCGTATACATATATATTTCCACTTAGGTTTAATAAATCTTAGAAGGGAAATGAATCACCACTGCGCCAACACACATTAATTTCAAACATTAATTAGTCTCGTGCCTTACTGCATGATGGATAAAACATTATAAGAAGAAATATCAACTTCAACTCTAAAATTCAACCATTCTATGTTCTTGTACGTGCTACAAAGTTTCACAATATTTTCACGTACATTTTCATATTATTTAAACATGATATATTTTTACATTAATACTATTTAACATTCACAGGTATTTATTTCATATTTGATGTAATTAAAAACTATCAACATGAAACACCAATAACTAAAATCTTAATGACCATTTTAATGACCATGTTCGATAATTTTAAATAATTTAATTTTTTTATTATCGTGCTGGTTTGAGAACAAAGTCTATTGCTCATGACGATGCCACTTAGCATAATTCAATCATTTCAAAGACATGCATGGAGGTGTTTCGCGAGCTTACCTTGACCTGGTATGATAATTACAAATCCAATAGATGCTTAAATTAATATAAATTAGTCATTCAATCTTTCTACCACCAGAACCTATACTACGATCGGCAATCATAACTGTATACATGAAACTTGAGAACAGAGACTTGTGGAGGGCAATCATTGGTGTGTCTCCTCTGTTGCAAGCATAAAATGACTTTTTGTGGAAAGAGTAATGGTTAGAATTTCGGAGACCATATTTATTCAATGTCTGTGAATGTATACCAATGCAAACAATGTCCCCCAGGGAAAGAACTTAGCAAAAAAAACAATCTATATAGATAGATAGATACTATCCACCATGAAATTGCAAAGAGCATTTAAATGAGCAATTTCAAAATCACATTCAATAAATCTGAAAGAATTTAGGTGCATCGGGACCTATCATAGCATAATAACATTTTTATTTAATGTTGCATAAATCTTTAAATATTTGCTCGACAGTGACACCAAACCCATTTCACGTCACATCCTATTCTGCCAATGACAAGACATATCTGCACAGCTGAAACTTGGGAGTGCAAACATTAAGGGTGCTTCAACACTTATTGCATGCATATGTTGATGATGATTCAGAACCTCCCGCTGGCACGTCAACAAATACTACATGGATATCTTGATGATGATTCAAAAGCTACCACTCGTGTGTGAACACTTACAGCATGCATATGTCGATGATGATTCACAACCTTGTGGATGTGCTTCTATACCCGGTTTTTTTTTTTAAGTTTAACAGGATCTCCCACTAATATATATATATATATCGATCTCGTTTAGGCAAAACAACATCAATATAAATGGTACTTCCCATTGCTATATGTAGAGGACAAAGAACTAAGCTTGCTCTCTTTTTGTATCGATGGATAGAACACATATTTGGGATAAACATTATCTCCATAATTGTTTCTAAATTCATTGCATGGATAAGCCCGAGTGTCACTCACTCTATCCATTCGAACTCTTCATGCTCGTCTATGTTTTTCATAGCGACAGTATGGATAACATAATCCAACTGGGGGGTGTATAATCCTTATCCCAACGTCTTCATCTGACTGTAAACAACATGAAACAACTGAGGTTTTCATCTTTTCCCCAATCTTTCCATTGAAACAACATCGTTGGCTTGTGGCCAACTCACCTACCTCCAAATTGGTGATAAAGTAGGTACCCGCAGTGCTGGGGCCCTTTTTCCTGGACATTCGGTATGTATTGTTCTTTATTCATAAAACGTGATCTATAGCCACCCCGAGCAGCATTTATGCAAATCCTACAAAGAAAAACACTACTTTTTCAACCGTGCATGGGAAATAAAACACCCCATCGTAGATGATGGCCAATGCATCCAACCCAATCCACAAGGAAGGAGATTAATTTTGGAAAACACGGGTAGATGTGATTGAACTTATCTAATTTTGTCAACTCTTGTCAGCGTCAAATTTGAGCCATCGCATAGCCTCCTCCCTGTGCCTCGATGTGCAGCTCCAATAGTCACTCTTTCCACGATATGATTTCCATCATCACATTAAGGAATGACTCGATTACATCACCATTTGAAGGGAAAAAACCACTACTAGATTCGGCAACTACAAGAGAATCTACCATTGACCATTTCAATTGGGTATCATGTGGTTTCACATCCTCACCATCTTCATGGAAGCAGAGGCAAATATTTGCACTTCTCAAGGATATATAGTGTTATGTGAGAGAAAAAAACCAAGTTCCCATCTTGAACCATAGTCCAATCATACACAACCACAGTCAAACACTACGGAATGGCTTGGTAAAGAGTTAATCCTAGGAGAAATAGAGCGAGGTGTAAAGCGACATGCCCAATCGGTTTGTTGCCATTTGATAGTTTGCAAGTAGAATTATAAGCTTAAGTAAAGATCATAAACTCCCTTTTTCTTTTTAAGAAATCCATGTTTATTTACCTTGATATCAATTTGAGGAAAAATTGGTCAACTAGACCCAATACTAAATTTTTGACCCCTATGGTCTTTCAAGAAATCATGTCTTGATACACAATGTAGAAAAAGTCAAACTCTTCTCGTAATTCATGGAACTCTCCTTGAAATTTAATTGCTTGATCCAATTAAATTATTATATATATGTTAATGATTTCTCCATAAACCATGTTAACATCTGGATGACTAGAAATCAATACGACATTAACATGTTCTAAGTTTCAAGATTCAATTTTCATATTTGTGAATCTGGTTTATTTTTCTTATAGAGATTTTATAATTAAAACTCGTCAACAAAACTCTACGGAGGTGGATGAGTTCATAGGCCTTAGTGTTCTACCTTATGGCTCTACTAAACAAACCTCTTGAGCCTACCGAGAAAACCTGCCACTAGGCTCCATAAGTTAATTTTTGTTTCTTCATTTATGGTGAAGATTCACTCTTAACACAGGTGTTATGTTCATTTTTATGTCATGCCCATTTATCAGTTCTGCAACTATACTTATCTACATCCTCTTACAATTTTTGAGGGTTCTTGATGGGATCTTTAGAATTCCTTATCACAAACATGACATAGATGATCGAACATAATTAGATGCATTTCCACCTAAATTGTTCTGCATGCCCCATGGTCTTATGAAAATCTTACAATAGATATACCATCTGATATTCAATTCAATGGACATTCCCATTATCATCATCTCAGAAATAAGTTTTAATGAAATCATTATCATTAATTTACACTTCCATCATCATTAAGCACTATTTTATAATTTTGTTGAAGGAAAACTAGTCCTAACATGTAACCCATAACATTCATTAGTTAGTTCTCCCCATCAACATTTAATAACTTAATTCTAATGTAATTAACCTGACCATGCATCAAAATCACAATTAACCTGTAAGCATCAATCAACACTAGATTAAGTCTACTATAGATAACATGAGCATGGTTTTCCATGTAGAGACTTACAGGTTTGTGATACGAGTGTAAATAAATCATAACTACCCAACCCTCGTGCATGGTATAGAAAATCATTCACTCATTAACTACACAGCTAAACATTATATCATAATTCACTCGCATGCATAAGCATTTATCACCTAACATTAAGGCCTGCTATGTCCCTGCATGAAATTAAAAGCATAACCATGTTTAGATTCAACAACTATCTCCAGTATTTATGAACATACCATAAATAGGTTAGTGCAAGTAGTTTTTTCCACATTGATGGCCCCATGTGAACCCTATCAATGGTAAGGTAGTTCCATAGCCATAGTGATAGTAACCAACTAATAAGCTTCTACCACGAACTTTACTTTCAGAGGTAACAACATAGCATACATAAGGATGAAACCATTGACATAGTTACATATTTATACTACCAACATAGATTATGTCATAAGAATACATAATCATTATACATATAGCACATAACTTAGAAGTAATACATATCCACTATCCCATAGAGCTCAACATGGTATACTCTTCTACTAATTTGACTTGAAAAAACATTAAAATCCATAAACGTCATATACATAAACTACAATTCTTTCCATACCAATATATAAGGCATCATTTATATAACTGAAACAAACAATAATAACATAAGGGTAAGAGACCGACATACAACACATCCCACACATGTGAATCCATCTAAAACAATCACTTCGAGGTAGGAGCACCATCGCCCAACCATGAATCACCTTTGATTCCTCCTGAGCCAAAGATCTTGCAAAGGATCAATTGTCCTTAATTGGTCAATACACTGGGTATTTAATACCATCCTTCATGATTTAGTTACCATTAGCAGAATCCCGCTTTTATGGATTTTTCCATTTTCCTAGGTCTTTTTAGGAAAATCTCGTCTTTATCTCCCACGAGGCTTTTCCACATAATTTTTTTTTTTTCTATGTAAGACTAATTCTATTAAAAAGCAAAAATAATGTTACAACAAGGCCTTGCCTCCACCATTGTTTCTATAGTTCATCAAACCCACCTAAGCTGCCCCAGATTGGGGAAACCAGCTTGACATAGCAAACATAACCAGCAAAAATCTGAGCAGTCAGCAACTCCTCTAAACCCGTTATATGAAAAACAAAAATCTCTGGACTCGACATCTTTGGACTTAACCCCCTAGCAACAAAATCAATAAACAGATAATCTAATTAGAAAGACATTGACTGAATGGACCAACCCGTCATCAGTAGAAGGAATATCTCGTTGGACTATGAGGCGTCACTTGTCCCCTTCCTCGTCAGGGTCCTCCTCGACCATGAGGCATGCATACTAATCCCAATAAATACCTTTTCCTTTCACATCCTCCCCTAGCTTATCCACTTCATGATGATTGTTGCTTGAGTTTCCACCATTTCTCATCATCAGTGCTACGCCTATAGAGTTGCTGCTAGCCTGCTGTGTGCCTCCTTCGTCAACTTCTCCTCCCTGCATTTTGCTGTGACCGGAGCTTTGGCCAACCTCCTTCAAAATTTCCTCATGACCCCGACCCAACTCCGAATGTTGCATCTCTTGTGAGAGCTCTGCCGGATGTCTTACTTTCTCCTTGTTCAGCTCCTCTTCTTCAGTGAAGACGATGGTTACATTAGCAGTTATGATGGGTCAATTCAGTCAACTTCGGAACTTGCATTAGGTGACATGGGGGAAGTCGCTGGGTGAATTCATGGAAGCCAGCCCACTCCCCCGCCCGCTGCGCATATTGGGATGTCTAGGAAAAGACCTAGGCAGAGGCAGGTGTTCCTGGTACTAAGGGGGAGAGGGGGGAACCAAGCTCTGCACTGCCTGAGGGCGAGCGCTGCCACCTCAAGTTCCTCCACGACGACTTCTCATTCTATGCCTGACCACGCTGGTGAGGTCGGAGAGCAAATTTGCAAGGTGAGTAGTTGGGAGGGGAGCTTGATTGTGAAAGTAGGGCTTCTGAGCGGGATTTAGAAGGCAAAGCTGGGAGTGGGAGAAGTGGTAACCATTCCCAAGATCAATGCAACAAAGGTGCCAGCAACGTCTCCCTGTAATTGTTCTTCTACAAGAGAATTCGGCTTGCGGAGGACAGCAGCTGAGGAGCAGTGGATGGTCTGAAGGCTCAGAGGACTCCATTCTAATATCAATACCATCCAACTCTGAGCCAGAAGGGCCATTTATTGATACCTACGCGGTGACCAGCATTCGCCTTCTATGAATCTAGGTTCGAGCGTGTTTCACCTACTCGCATGTCCTTGTGCCGGCAGTTCTAATGGTCTCCATTAATTCTCTTGGGAAACACCCGCATTCGGGTGCTCTTCTTCCTCTTGAATCATTTCCCTCTGCACCAAGTTGTTATACTCCAGAGTTTTTTGTTCAGTGGCTAGCATAGGGAGAGCGTCTGTATGAAGGTCCTTTCCACTTTCTACTCCTATATTCGTGACTAGGTCAGCAACTTTGTTCCCTTCTTTGTGGATGTGCTGGAGTTTGATTGCCCTATGGGTGGATAGCCAAGTTTCAATAAGCTTAAGTCGACTCTCTAGCCTCCAGCTATTGCTTACCTTACCTGAGAGAGTTCCTCGCAAGATTCTGGTGACCATATTTATAAGGATTTGCGAGTCTCCTTCTATAACAAGTGGAAATAGGCCATGTTTTTGAGCTAAGATGAGGCCCTGTCGTAATCCTTCTAATTCTGTTGAGTTGTTAGTGTCCCATCCATGTGAGCCAAGGTAAGTAAGACAAGGCTTACCTTTATGACCTCTGATTAACCCTCCAAAACCAGCAATACGTGGATTCCCTTTCAAACCTCCATCAAAATTTAGCTTGAACATGTGACGGGGAGGAGGGGCCCAAAAGTCTGAGATGCTTCTTTTTACTTGAGTTTTTCCTTTAATTGTCAGATTTTGGTCCCACTATAGATTCCAGTTTGTCCAAATACTTTGTTCCTATGGGGTGGAGGGGAAGTCCTCCTCTCACCAGGTTTATAGAAGAAGGGTTTCCTTTATGTTTTGACATATTGTGTTCCATAGCTTCTCCACTGGCATAGATTGATCCTTGAAGATGCGTCGATTCCTCTCCTTCCATATTGTCCACATGAGAAATCCTGGAATTAGCTTCCATAAGGAGTTTAGAATCTTGCTTTTGAAGGGATTTTGTGCCCAATTTCTAACAGTAGAAATAATGTCACCCTGTGTCCTTCCATCCTTTTGGCATCGAATGTTGACTTTTTCCCAAATCTTGTGTGCTAGTGGACAAGAATTCATTATATGTTGAGTGGTTTCCTCGTCTTTCTTGTAGTTGGGGCAAAAGGAGGCCCCATGAAAGCTTCATTTCCTCAGATTGTCCCAAGTCAAAATTTTGTTGTGACATAAGAGCCAAAGAAAGGTGGAGATTTTCGGCCACATTTTGGGGTCCCATATATTGTTCCAGAGTGGGTCTTTGACCATGTAGTTCTTTATAATGATGTGATATGCCTCTTCTGTGGTGTAGGTGCCTTTTTCCTCATATCCCCATTGAAGCCATCCTCTTCCTTGGAAAATTGTATTCTTATTTTTATTAGTTCTATTTCCAGAGTCTGTTTTGCCATTTCCGTTCCTTGTCCTAATATTCTCTCCACACTATGCCATTTCCAGTTACCCTGCATCGTGGAAGGAAGCCAATATTTCCTAACTGTGCTTAACGCTTGCATTTCCGGTTCCAGGATTTGATGAGGTAGTATTAAGTCCTTTAATTTGGGTTGTTGCTGCCATGAGTCACCCTGAAACCTTGCTGTATTTCCGTTTTTGACTTCCCAAAAGGTATGATGTTGTATTAAGAGCTTGTGTTGCTTAGCCACATTCCATATTAACGATCGTGGGCTGACTTTTGAGATTCGAATTAATTCTTCTATGGGTCGACCATCAGCATACTTTGTAGTCTAGAGAGTGGCCAAGGGGGTGGACAGCACAGAGAGCCACTTCCACCATATGTGAGCTCCCATAACAATGTTGCTTTGATAGGGATCACGCAGACCCGTTCCTCCTATAGATTTTGGCAAGCAGACTATGTCCCATTTGACAAGAGCCCATTTGCGCTTTTGATTCGTATTACCCCACAGGAGGGATCTCTGTAGATGTTTGATCTCTTTGAGTACCCATTTGGGAGCAGAGAGGATTGAGAAAAGATAAACAGCATGGATTGAAGAACCACTTTGATCAGGACAAGATGACTGGCCATGTTGAGTGTTCTATGGGCCCAGGAGGAAAGGCGAACTTCCAACTTTTCTAAAAGGAGCCTCCATGAGGAGTGTTTCAGAGCCGAATCCGTAAAGGAGCACCAAGATACTTGGAAGGAAGAGAGGTAGTAGAGAACCCAAGGATTCTAGCTATTGAGGCTTGGGTGGTCACCAAAGTATGGAAAAAGAATATCTGAGACTTGGCTTTAGTTATTTTTTCTCTCGAGGCATCTGAAGACTCTGACAATATAGAATTTAATTGATGGGCTTCCTGTACTAACGGGTGACCAAAGAGCATATTTTCATCCACAAATTGTTGGTGGGTAAAGTTAGGTGAGTTAGGGAAAGTCAGGACTTTAATTTTCTGGGAAGACAACGTTGCTTTAATACTTTTCCCTAGACCATCCACCATTATAACAAAGAGGAAAGGGGAAAGAGGGTCTCCCTGCTTAATTCCCCGAGAAGGTTGAAAAGGAGGGGAGGGAATTCCATTGATTAGGATAGAGAAGAAAGAGGAAGAGATAAGACTCATGACCCAGCGAGTCCAAGTAAAGGAGAAACCAAAAGCAGTGAGGATTTTTTTAATGTAAACCCAACTTAAACTATCAAAGGCTTTTGAGAGGTCTATTTTGAGAAGCATACCTGATTTCTTTGTGGTCTTCAGGGAATGGATGATTTCATGAGTGAGGATTATTCCATCCGTGATCTGCCTGCCCTCTATGTATCCCGATTGCTCCAGCAATATGAGAGATGGTAATAGCGGCTTGAGTCTTGTGGCTACAATTTTTGAAACAATCTTGTAGATGACGTTGCATAGGGTGATGGGCTGAAATTTGTCAGGGGTGATAGATTGAGCCTCCTTGGGGATCAGTGCTATGAATGTCGTGTTCATGGCTAGCAGCATCCATCTCAAAGTTCGTGATTCCTCCACGACCTACCAAACTTCCATTTTGATTAACTCCCAAAAGTTATGGAAGAAGTTGGACGTGAACCCATCTGGTCCCGGTGCCTTTCCTTCTTTCAACTGCTGGACCACTTTTTCCACTTCTTGTAAGTCGATCAGTTTGAGAAGAAGTTGATTGTGCTCCTGTGTGATTACTTTGGGTATATTCCTTGTAATTTTTTCTATTGCTTGCGTTCTATCAACGTGTGGCTCTTGATGGGCTTGCTTGAAGTAATTGAGAAGTTTGAGTTCACTTTCTTCATGTTTTTCCACTCTTGTCCCCTGCCCATTTTGTATGTGGCTGATGTTATTGTTCATTCTGCACTGAATAGTAGTTTTATGGAAGAATCTTGTGTTTTTCCCCCTTCCTTTAACCACCTGATGCGAGATTTTTTCCTCTGGAGTATTTCTTCCTGTTTGATCTTGTCTATGATCTATGCTTCAAGAGGTTTTTCCTATTCTATGTAGCCCTCTGTTCTGCCCTCTATGATAATTTGTTGCTACAACCTCTTCATCTCTTGGTCAAGAGTTAATTGAGCCTAGAAGATGTTTCCAAACATGGAATGGTTCGATTGTTTTATCTTTCCTTTGAGGTGTTTAAGCTTTTGCTGAAATTGGAGCATCTTTATTCCCTTTGGAGGATTATAGTTGGTCCATTCCGATTTGAATAGATTTGCAAATTCTGGATGTGTCATCCAAAAAGAATTGAAGTGACAAGGCTTGCGAATTGTGTTACCTGGTCCAGACCATTGAAGAGATATTGGCCAATGGTCAGAGCCTGAATATGGCAGAATTGAAGCTAAAAGGTCGCCTCCTAAGTGAATTGCGTTGTCAGAGATTAAGAATCTGTCCAGGTGTGAAGTAATTTGTTTGGAGCCTGTTCTTTTGTTGTTCCAGGTGTAAAGACCCATTTTGAAGGGCATATCAATAAGCCAGTTGTCTTGAATGTATTCTTTAAGGTTGTTACTTTACTTATCCAGATTGTTCCTTTTGCCGCGCTTCTCTTCTAGCTTGGTAATCATATTGAAATCACCCCAATTTATCCATAGTGATTGGGACCTAACTGCATTTATTGAAGACAGGGTATTTAAGAGTTCCACCTTGTGCATAGCATCCTAGGGAAAATATACATTAGTTAAGAGTCCATGTATATTGGTTCCTGTTATATGGAATGTCGCTTGAAGAAAATTCTTCTTGGCATGTATGTTATTGAGCTCAATGCTGCGGACATCCCATATAATTACTAAGCCTCTTGAGGCGCCTGAGGCATCTACTGCTGCTACTTGACTACTAGGCCAAGCTTTTGTTGCTATTCTATCAAGAGTGATGGAATTGCATTTGGTTTCCTGCAAAAAAGAGAATTTGGGGCTTTTCTTGCATTATCATATTTTTGATCAGTCGACCTTTCCAAGGGCTATTAAGCCCTCTTATGTTCCAAGAGATGAGCTTCATGATGGAAGGTTGGAGAGAGAGTTGTAATACTTCGTGAGCTTGGAGTACCCACTTGACTCCACAAGAATTTCCCTAATGCATATGGTGCGCTGGAGATCTGTTTTTCTTCCTCGTTTCTTGAAATATTTGATAATGCTCTTCCCGTCCCAGAGACTTCCCGTTTGAATACCCAACGATTTTTGCTTTTGAGCTTTGGATAAAATTTCTTCCAGATTCTCCAGCTGCCCCTCTGGAATTTCGTCATAAGTCGTTGTGTTGCATGACTGCTCCAAGCCAGGGATATCCAAATCCCCTATGTCTATGCTCTTTGATTCTTCTTCCATATGTTTTATATCACCTATCCCTTCTGATGTTTCTGGTGCCTTTATAGGGTCGGTCTGTAAGTTGTCTACCTCCATTTTTTGGGAGAACCAAGTGGGGACTGTGATTTTAGCTATAGCAGTAGGAACAGAGATTAATGGTTTCTTTTGGCTTCCTTTGGGATCGGATTGAGGCGAATGACTGTGTGTCACAGGATCTTCTTTAGAGGAGGTGTGGATCTCAGAGATGTGATTATCCTGCTGGGCTAGAACTTCAAAATTATTGTGCATGGAGGGCTTGGAGGTGTTAGCTTGAGGTTTCTTCGCATTTGAAGCAGGTCTTTTATAGTTTCCTCTTCGATTGACAAGTTTTGTGAAGCCGCTCAGATCCAACTCATTCGAGGCAGAGATATTCGAGGGTTTTTGTGTTAAAGGACAATCCCGAAACAGGTGACCCAATGCATGGCATAGCCTACACCAGAATGGTACATGTTCATAATCAATTAACTGGATCCATTCAATATCTTCATGAAAGATACTTACCGCATCCGGGAGATCCTTATCGAGGTGCATATAAATGTAGATTCTGGCATAGGAAGTATATCGGCATAGCTTTGTCTCCTCTGCTATTTTGACATATTCCCCCAGACTGTTTCCTATGAATTGGAAAGTCTCCTCGTCCCAATATTACATGGGAAGAGAATAGAGGCGAATCTAGACTGGCGCCCAGCTGAGATCCTCTTTGTCTGGATTGAAGCGCTCCACCCATCCTCTCAAACAAATACCAGCTGCTTAAAGAAGTAAGGCCCTCCATCTAGGACCCTGTTTCTCTCCTCTAAGCAGTTGAATATGGCTGTAAAGAACCCCTTAGGTATGAGTTGCAGTGTTATGTGTCCTTTCGGCTTCCATTTGGCTGCTATCCAGCTGTGCAGTGCTTTTTCTATTGGCCACATCCCTATGAATTTGCCTATCAGTGCATGGTCCTTCATGTACTCGATCCGGGCATTGATTCGATGACTTGGAAGTTCTATCTTGGGATGGTTAGTAGCTACTGGTCGATAGGTGCTAGAGGTGATCTAGGGATTTTCTCTATCACTCATTTTGGCTTCTGATGGTGTTGGGATTTCCTTGTCTCCATTTGGTTCAACTTTCTTGGTATCTTCCTCGCACTGCCATGAAGAGTCGTCAGCTCTTGGGGGAGGCGCAACGTCCTCCCCCGGGGGCGGGGGGGTCATGCTGTTGTCGCTGCTCCTAATCGGGTGCGGGCTTTCGATGTAATTCTGGAATGACAGTGGTACACTGCTCTGCTCAGATCTACGGTTGCAGGTTTTTTGCAGAAACCCTAGTTTGCTATCTCATCGGGACATCCCTCTGGCTTTTCCACATAAAATCTTAACTTTATCTCCGACAAAGCTTTTATGTCTGATGGATATTTATCTCCCATCGATCCGATGGATATCCAATCCCTCCAAGATCATCTAGAATCAAATCTGGAAGCTTATCCTCTCCCTTGGTGCTCCACCCTCCAAGTGATTTATTTTATTAATTTATTTAAAAACACAGTTGATTTTCATATTATGTATCACCTATCTTTCCCCAGCTTAGGTTTAGAATAGTTTAACCCACTGTTGACAAGGCAAATCTTCGCTATGCCAGAAAGGGGAACTAACTCGATCATAGGCCCCAATTAGATCTGCTTTCGTTTGGAGTGGCTAGTTCCAACGGGTTTTAAAGGGTCCGGTAAACTGTTGTAGGTGTTGAAAGATTGCTTCTTGAAGGAAGACTTCAATTAAATAAACAAAATAAATAACTAACCTATATGTATCAAATCCTATCTATGCTAATTCTAACTACTCTAATCTTTCCTGCAGGAACATAACAAAGGATATTAAACATCATGCATAGATTCCAAGTCCAAATAAATCAATTACTGAGTTCATGTATGAACAAGACAATGTTAAAGCTTAATTGCAATCTAATTTCTCACACAAGAATGTACATTCTTGTTCCTACAAATAAACTTGCAACTGATGTTTAACATAGTTTCAAATCAGGGGCAGCTCATAAGTTACCTATGATAAAGAATTATATTCAAATAACCAAGGAGAACCATAAGTTGTACCATTATCAATATGCACAAAACAAAACACATTTATATTTATGCCAGTAACAACACCCTGATTCACACATGAAAGAAGAGGGACGTAATCTGAAAAAAGGCTCTTTCTCGACCAAACAGTCTTCTTTATTAATATACAAAATCAAAGGTTGTTCTCTGGTTCAAAAAAACGTCCTCGCCTCATATCTAGAGGTAATATTTATTAGAAGGAACTGACCCTCGGTCTTCCCTTAACATTTTTCCTACCCCCTTTTCAATATACAAATCAAAGTATACAATCGTAGAACAGTCGATGTAATCGCTCACACGTAGAGGACATATCTGATGGAGTGCTTCATTTCCTGTGAAAATGAATAGACATTGATTGAAAGACGATGACTGTGTGTCATCCCTTAGCACCTATATTGAGCATGCATTATTCCCTATCATTTCCTGAAGGAAACTGATGACACTGTGCTCATCATTCCACATCTGGCATGATTGAAGGTGTGTTTGGAGGTAATAACATATTGATGTATTAGCGTTGTGCTTCCTCTTGACATGGTTCGTGCCTCCATTATGCACTATGGCGGTTCATGTCCCTTTCTACAGAATATGTCTTTGCAATATCGACACCGGTGGTGCAAAGGTGTCATCTTGATGTAAATCGCCTTTATCTACTACCGAGTCCATTCAAACTCGCCTGTACAAATAATTCATATTAGCTATGATTATGAGAAATATGACAAACATTCTCACAAACAAACCTTGCATTCAGCCACATTTTCTATTTACTCTTGCAACACAGCGAAACTATAATTATCAAACCACCGAACCTATTGTGACACATATTCTCATTGCCCACAAAATTCATTTTACTCAAGGATTGCTTTGACAATGCTTCAAAAGTAGACCATTCATTTTATGAGGTTTTCCTTCAAAAACCTGGACCACAACATTTTATCGAAATACATGGGAATACACGGGAAAACCCGTTGTCGAACCATGAGGCCGGACTTAAAATAATATATCCCCGGATCCATAATCATTGTTGGATCCGCTAATCGCATCGCGCCCTATGTTTAAGCCTTGGGCTCTGCCAATTGCGCTATGTGATAGGTCGAACCCGGAATATATATGTGCCATGGTTAATAATCCCATCAGGTCCGCTCATCGCATCACGCCTTATCTTTAAGCTTTGGGCTCCGCGGATCGCAATTTGCAGTAGGTAGGACCTGAAATATATGTGTGCCACGGTTAATAATGACGGTGGGTACGCCATATCACATCACATTTTATATATAAATGTTGAACTCTACTGATTGCGATTTGCAATTAGGGAACGAACACGAAATATATATATGTTGCGGTTAATAGTTCCGGCGGGTCTATCATATTGGATTTCCCTTCGAAAACCCCGGGCCACAACATTTCATCAGAATACATGGGAGAACTCATGGCAGGGCGTAAGGCGGGACTTCAAACATTATGCACCTAGGTCTATAATTATCATTGGGTTCGCCATATCACATCACTTTATATGTATAGGTGCTGGACTGTGCTGGTTGTAATATGTGATTAGGGAAGCAAACCTGAAAAATATATGCGTTGTGGTTAATAGCCCCGTCAAGTTCACCATAACGCGGAACACCTTATGTATGGGCCTTGGACTCTGCTGATTGCAGTTTGAGATTGGGGAGCGGACTCGAAATCACATGTGTTATGCTTAATTGCATTTGAAGTCCAGAAAATCCTTGATTATCGGGTGCAAAAGAGGAATGCATAGTGGAGCCACAGGGATTGAGAGATTGCGATAGTGATAAAGGCAGGCATCGAGAAGTGCATAAATACCAAAAGAGCATGAAAAAGGTAAGTTAGATACATTTGTAAAGTATTTCTATTACAGAATTATTATAATAGAAATAACGACGCAATAGAAGGTTTTGAGGGGTAAAGAGTGGGGGTGGTTATATGAGTGGGCATAGGGCACCATGAAGGTTATGAGGATTGAAAGAGCCTCGATGAAGGATATGAATAAAGGGCTAGACTGGGTTATGAATGAATCATGCAACATAGATTTATTCAAGGGGGTCTTGATCATTATGAATTGAAGATTTGACTTGGCACAGAGTTAAAATCCCTCAGATAAAAAAAGATCATTCGAAGAAGTGAAAGGTCAAACTTCTAGGGGACCCATTCAAATTTACTACCAAAGCATGTTTTAATAGGGTGGTGGTTGTGGCCACAGCAAATGGAGAATTGCTGGGTGAACCAGTTATCTTTGTTTCCAAATAAACATTGGATCAATAAAACATTAGGGTGTTAGGATAAACTTAAAATGAAAACTGTGTAGATGGATAGGCATGGGTTCCTCTTCAACATTAATTTCTTCAGGTGGGATAAACACAAATAGCTTCTATTTACTGATAGGGTTTTGACAGGCATTCTCCAATGGTTTTATTAAGGGATTTATTGACCTTCCTTTACCTGTTTTGTACTTTCAAAAATCCTTTTGGGGCCATCATTGGTATATCAATACATGTTTAGGTGCGTACCTCAGCTCTTTATCGCTCATCAAACTTGATGTAGATATGTTTATCTGCATTTTATATAAGAATTTCAGTGCTATATTTTCATATGATTGAATGGGGCATAGTCATGGATCATGCCATATTTTTAAGCTACTCAAGCAAGGTCGGGCTTTCTGTGTCAACCGGTACTTTGAGCCCAGCAACAGTCCCTAGTCCAACCTGCTTCCCAAACAACCTGTCCTTCCAAATTGGCATGAGGACTCGACATTTCATTTTCTTTTAAATAAGTCCTTATAGTTTCACCCACAAGGACTAGAGCACAATTGGATTTGCCACAGGGTATATGACAGTGAGGTTAGCCCATGAAAGGAGGTTTACTTGTAGATTACATGTATTGGAAAACTTAGTGTGGTGGATGGGACCAATGGAGAATAACTGCAAACCTTACAAGCATGTATAGGCTACGTCTGAGTGGGATTTTAAAAATGTAGCATTTTCCCATGCCAGTCAAGTTGTGGTTACACATTTTTTCATTTTATAAAGATGCCCCTACATGTTCTAGGTATCCAGGTTATCAACAGATCCTACCTAGTTCCCAACAGATGCTAATGAGTGGCTTCGATTTGAATTCCACCACTGATTTTCTAGTTCTCAAGGGCTCATTGAAAATTTTCTTGATTTTCGAGGTAAAGATGAATTTAGGATTGGCAGACTCATCAGCAGGCTACTGAGCGAAGCAAAAAAAGCTGAAGGTGTGGAATGAGGGTAATCCAAAGAGAGTTAGAAATATTAAAATGAGATTGAAGGACTGAAATCAATTGGCTAAAAAGGACAAAAATTCAAAAGGAAAATAAACTTTGTGTAAAACAGGAAAGGACAAGACGATAATGTAACTGAGCTAACAACAAAAATAAATGAATCCTAACCTACTCAGGAGGTAACCACCATGTGGTTGCTACTGGAAGTATCTCTTAAGACATTGACCATTAACAGGGAGTTTTTCAGTTTCTCCCTGTAAATTTTTCAATATGTAAGTTCCATGACCAATTTTTTCTTCAACTTGGAATGGGCCTAGCCATAAGTGTTGGAATTTTGTGTGCTTACCTTTTGGCTCACTCAGCTTGTCCCATTTCAAGACTAGCTCTCCTACATGGTAATCTTTATCTCCTACCAGATGACAATCAAACCATCTCTTTACAACCATTTGGTGTTTTCTAAATTTATTTCTAGCTTTATCTCTCAAGTCCTCCGACCTCACCAGTTGGTTGATCACTTTTTGAGGTAGGGCTGAAGGGGTCCCTCTCAAAGCTTTGGAGAGCTGTAAAGAGGGAAGGGTAATGTTAGGAGCTAAGATGGCTTCCTGTTCATAGACAAGGAAGTATGGGGAGTTTCCTAATGCTATTTTTCGGGTGACCCTATCGGCCCAAAGGGATTTTGTTATAGCTTTGTGCCAATTCCTCTTGTTGTCGGCAATAGATTTATAGATTATGCAGATGAGGTTTTTATTTGAGGACTCTGCAACTCCATTTCCTTGGGGGTAATAGTTTGTTGCATACCTTATGTGAATTGATTTATCAATAGAAAATTGAGTCAACTTTAGTGAACAAAACTAAGAAGAATTGCCAAATATGAGAGCGCCAGGGATGCCAAACCTGTTGATAATAAATTTCTTAATAAATGATATTACCTCATCTTCATTTATCTTTTGAAGTGGGATGGCTTCAGTCCATCTGGTGAAGTAGTCGGACGTGGTGAGTATATACTTGTACTTCTATGAAGAGTTTGGAGTGATCTCACCTATGACATCTAGGCCGCATCGCTAGAACAGGCGATAAATCATGATGAGCCGAAGGGGAACGACTGGCTTTCTTTCTCATCCTGTGGCAGTTTGACATACCTTGCATTTTCGAGCGTAAGCATGCGAGTCTCTGAACACTGTGGGCCAATCATATCTAGCTATTAATATTTTGTGAGTAGTGGTCTCTCCGCCATAGTGACTACCTACTGGGTTGTCGTGCATTTCTTTCAAGACATGATCGATATCATCCCTTTCCAAACATCTCAGCCAAACTCCATCATAATTGTTTTTGTATAATGTGTCATTGGCCAAGTGATACTGATTAGATTTCAATCTGAGCGCTCTCCTTCGTAATGCATCCATGTGTTCAAGAAATGATCCCCTTATTAGATAAAAGCATATGTCGTAATACCATGACTCAGGATCCAAAAGGTGTTTTGATTTTTTGTGCTCACACATCAACATCTCATTAATCCATAGGGGCTCCTCCTTGAATTCTACTTGTGCATTTTGCACACTCTACACTTCTGGTTCTTTGGGTGCCCCTTATTTATCCACCAAGGCTTGTGCTTCTAGCCTACACAATCCCTTCCCTCGAACTATCTTTGCCGGCTTAATCTTGAGGTTGAATTATTGAAGTGCGGTTATCCAATTTTCTCTCCATTCAACAATCATTTTTTGCACGAAGAGGGCTCTTACAACATGATAGGGAGTGATTACTTTAGTCCTAGCCTTTAGTAAATAAGGAAAAAGTGTTTTACGGCTTTAAAAACAACAAAATCTTGTTTCTCGACGTTTGGGTAGTTCAGTTCTACTCCCTGAAGATTAGAGTTCATATACGAAATAGGGACTTCATTGCCATCATCATTTTTTTGAGTGAGGATTGTGGCATATGAAAAATCAGAAGCAAAAGTGTATAAGAAGAATTCCTTGTCAAAATTGGGGTTGACCAATGTAGGAGCTTCTGCAACGACTTCCTTAATTCGCTGAAACAATTTCTTAGCTTCATCATTCAATTTATACACAACGTATTTCTTCATCATTAGCTGGATGGGATGCAATATTTCTATGAAACCTGAGACAAATTTCCTAACGAAATTAATATTCCCCAAGAAAGAATGCATTTCCCTTTTATTTGCATGGGGTTTTATTCTCATGATGGTCTCTATTATTTCAGGATCAATAACAATCCCTTCTTTAGAGAGGATATTACCCAGTAGTTCCCCTTCTGTAACTATGAAGATGCTCCTCTTGGGATTCAACGATATTCCATACCTTCGACATCTTTTGAAAATCTATTTCAGGTGGTAGATATGATCCCTTTTGTGATATGAATACATAGTAATGTCATCCATCTACACTACTATTGATCTGTTAATCAATCCTTGGAAATCTATGTCTATATCCCTCTGGAATGTGTTGCCCGCATTCATAAGTCCAAAAGTCATTTTACGATAGGTGTAAGTGCCGCATTTAGTGTTGAAGGTTGTCTTAAGCTAATCCCCATTAGATACCAACACTTGACTATATCCTTAAAACCCATCTAATAGGGACAACATTTCAGACCCAAAAATGCACTAAAGAATGTGTTTCATAGAAGGGACAAGATAGTTATCTTTCTACGATGCTTTGTTTAGGTTTCTAAAATCAATATATAGCCTGATGTCTTCATTTTTCTTTTTTACTGACATGAGATTAGCTACTCAGTGGGTGTTTCTGGCTGGAAAAATGATTTTAGTATCTAGCATTTTATTCAATTCTTTCTTCACCAATGGTTCTATGCTTGGATGCATCTTACGAAGCTTTTGTTGGTAGGGCTTAGCCTCCTTTTCCAAAGGAATTACATGCTACATAACGCTGGTATCAAAGGTTTTTAAGTCAGCATATGTCCATGCAAAGACGTCTTTGTACTCTTTAAATAGCATAAAAAATGCAACCCTTTCTTTTGGAGAGCACCCCAAGCCCAAATTGATAGTTTTGGGATCTTCTTTGGCTCCAAGGTTCACTGATTCATACATCATGGATGAGCTATGCATTTTGCAATTAGTCAAATTCTTAAATTTATCATGTAAGTCATACAAGTTCTCCATCTTGACAACTAACTTGGGAATTGTATTGGACTGATCCTTTTCCTCATCTCCACTACCATTCATAAGCCTGTCATGCTTTTTTTCATCAATGAGTGCATTTTTGAATGTCTTCTCACAATGCAGGAACTCAAGGATTTTCTCATCACCTTCGAATACCTGCCAATTTGAGATGTTATCAGGTACGGATGGTTTGAAAATTAATTCAACATAATATTTATTCTTGTTTAACCTAAGGTCAAGCAAGAGTTTTGAAGCCATACTAGCCATCAGATCGTCATCACGGTTTTCCTCTCGGGGTATTTATGTGATATTAAAAGAATCAAAACTGTAAATTAAGCTCCATACCTCATGTTGATATCTTACTAGGTGTGGTGAATTGCAGTGTATCCTTTTCCTTACCTGGTCCACAATTATCTGTGAATCACTAAAAACTTTGAGGTTTTTTACCTTCATATCAATGGCTTTCTTCACGCACTACAACAAACCTTCATATTTTGTCGTGTTGTTGGTGCATGCAAACTCCAATCGGCTAGCCATCAGATGTTGTTTCCCTTGCAGGTCAACGAGAATGCTCCCAACGCTTGCACCTTGAAGGTAGTTAGAGCCATCAAAGTAGCGTCCAAAATATAGAATCTAATGTTACATCAATTGAACTACATTCTACGAAATTAGTCCTATCATCTACTATAATATAGGATAATTCATCAGTTGGATTGCAGGGGAGGGCTTCCAACTGTGTGTTTATTGTAGTTTCTACAATTGTCTCAGCATGGAATTATCCAAAACAGGTTTTCGTGTCACAAACATTGAAACTATAATTCGAAAGGATAGAGTTGGTAAACATTACAGGTTCATTGAGGTCATTTAGTTCTGTCACCACATACTCCATGTATCTTTCTCGATCAACTGTCAGAATATCACCTTTTCCCTTCTGAGGTAGCAAGAGATGGGACCAACCAGTCGAGAAATATCCATTCAATTTCGTTGACCAGTCCCTAATATGCAACATTCCATAAGAATCGGGTATGTCGACTACCACTATATCAATGATTTGTGTGTACTTTGGTTTGGCAGCCATCTGAATCAACACATCTTTCAATTCTCCAATTACTTTCACATTCGTTCTGTCGAGTTGCATAATTCGAGTTCCAGTTTTCTCGGGTATTACATGAATTCTTTTAGCAGCAAATTAAGGTGTAATAGTGGACAAGGCACCAGAATCTACCAAGTAATTGTATACATTCATGTTGAAGATTTCAAATGTGATAAGGAAAGGTGGAGTCATGCATTTGGATTTCCTTCCTATCATGGCTTCACTGACATCTTGAGGAGTTTGATTCATTTTTGACAGAGTGGCTTCCATGGCTGATGGTGTTTGGGCTGTACTGGGGGTACTAATAGGTCTAGATGCTGACTTATTGGTTTGGCTACTTAGATTGGTGGGAGATTTGCAATTTCGTTCATTCATAACTTTCAAAATGAGATCTCTTTGCTACATTAACTGTAACAAATCGAAGTATGTGATATTAGCTCAAGATTTCTTAAGATCATCCATAATGTTGTAATCAATGATATAAATAGGGTAGGGCAGAGTGAACATACCTATTTTTCCATTCTTAGGTGGGAGTTTACCATTTTGAGTCGCCTTCGTTGCAATCGAAGATGTATTATTTTTCTGTGGATAGTTCACAACTGGAGTAATCTTGGAATCACCACTAGGTCTGCCTTTATGAATAGAAACATTAGGAGTGGATTCCTTCAAAGGGAAAAAATATTTCTTTGCCTAGTCTACAGGCTTCATCACGCCCGCAAGTGGCCCTTTACTTCATGTGTGGATTTCGTTAGTGTGGATTTCTACCTTACTACCTCCCTCGTCATCATCCTTCTCATTTGTATAGAAATCCCACGGTACATTGATTTGAGATTCATCGTCCAAGGGCTCTTCTACATGGTATTCTTCCTCATTTTCGTGTTCTGTCTCCATATCCACTATAGTTTCTTCTTTATTAAGGAGCGATCCAATAAGAGCCAACTCTTCCATATTTAAATTCCCTTCATTGGGTGGAGCAGGCAACGCAAGTTCACCATGACCACCTTCTATCTTCTTACAATAGAAAGGTTTCAGGGGTTTTCTGTTGATATAATCTCCTCCATTCCCACTTGTACTCTCTCCAGAATTCCTTTTCATATTGATGACATTGTTTGTCAATTTATTAATGATTTGATGCAAACCTTCCACATCTATGGTGTCCCTTTCTTTGACCTCAGACACTTTGTTATCACTCCCATTATTCTTCTTGGATGACTGAGAGGCTCTCTTTCGTTCGGTTGTATGATGGCATGCTCTGAGACTGATCATTTCATCCTTGACTTTTATTACTTCATCGATAGCACCTGATATGGTTTGTGCATTACTTCTCTTGACCCACATCACAGTAGGGATAGGGAGAGTAGTGATGTAGAATTCCATGAGCACCTCATCAGTAGGTCTAGCATTAGCTCGGATTCTGTTGAGAAAAGTGTTGAACCGGATGTTAAAATCCTTGAGCTTTTCTTTGGCTTCCATTGTTAAACAAGATAGTTCTAATACTAAGGTTGCGAGTGTTTTTTCATCACCAAACTTGTCTAAGAAGGCCTGCTGAAAGGCACCCTATGAGGTGATTGATCCTATTCTCAAGCTAAAGTACCATGTGGAGGCCACACCAATTAGAGTAAAATGGAGTAAACGACATACTACGCCTCATCAACTACCCCCAACATACGAATGGCTAGGAAGAAATGGTGAATATGGTTATCAGCAATGTCTCCCTGCTCAGGGTCAAGTTTAGGAAATACTCTTTCTGCATTCTTGGGTAAGGCATGATGCTGCCTAGGTACCGCTACGACATTTTGTGCAAGCCAGGGAGGGAGTGCTCTTGGAGGAGGTGGGGGTTGATTCCCACTTGGAGGAGGTGGTGGAGGCTAATTCCCATCTCTAGGGGGTAGTAGAGGCACATTCCCACCTGGAGGGGGAACATTAGCCATATTATGGATAAGGAGGTTCTGGTTGAAGGTTTCTTTGAGGCACTCTTTGTTAGGATCTCCCAAATCGAACCAAAGATTACCTTCATAGGGGAAATTCTCACGAATTTCTTCCCAAGGAGTGCCAATACTTTGCAAAGATTCAAGCACAATATTTTCAAGAGAAGGGGCTATAGATGTCTCTTCGCTTATGGGAAGGATCCTTGGCTTTATTTTAGCTATCAGAGGTAAAGAATGAAAGATGGGAAGATGAGATAGGGAGCGAGCGTAGGCATGAGTAAGCACACTGACTAGTTGTTCCTAAGTGATAGGATACTCCCACAGTCTCTATTCTTTGGGTGACCCAGAAATGGGACTCAGAGGGATGTCCGATTCTTTGAAAGGAGGCTCTTCCAAATGGCCACAATGATACTTGTGATAATTATGATCCATACATTAATCTTTTTGAATCCATTCACGATGTTTATAGATGAAATCTTGAAAAGCTATGGATGATGGTTCAAGCCCTCCTTCTAGCGCCAATTTGTTGGCACGATGAATCTTCGCTATGCCACAAAGGGGAACTAACCTGATCGTAGGCCCCAATTAGATCTACTTTCGTTTGGAGTGGCTAGTTCCAATGGGTTTTAAAGGGTCCTGTAAACTGTTATAGGTGTTGAAAGATTGTTTCCTAAAGGAAGACTTCAATTAAATCAAAAAAATAAACAACTAACCTATATGTATCAAATCCTATCTATGCTAATTCTAACTACTCTAATTTATCCTGCAAGAGCATAACAAAAGAGATTAAACATCATGCATAGATTCCAAGTCCAAATGAACCAATTATTAAGTTCATGGGTGAACAAGGCTGTATTAAAGGTTAATTGCAATATAATTGCTCACACAAGAATGTACATTCTTGTTCCTACAAATAAACTTGCAACTGATGTAAAACATAGTTTCAAATCAGGGACTGCTCATGAGTTAACTATGATAAGGAATTATATTCAAATAAACAAGGTTTATCATAAGCTCTATCATTATCTATATGCACAAAACAAAACACATTTATATTTATGCCAGCAACAACACCTAATTCCAAACACATGAAACAATAGGGACATAATCTGAAAAGGGCTCTTTCTTGACCAAACAAACTTCTTTATTAATATAATAAAACAAAATTTGTTTTCTAGTTAAAAAAAAAGTCCTCCCTTCATCTCCAGAGGTAATATCTATCAGAAGGAACTGACCCTCAGTCTTCCCTTAACCTTTTTCCTACCCCCTTTTCAATATACAATCAGAATATACAATCGTGGAATAGTCGATGTAACCGCTGACACATAGAGGGCATATATGATGGAGCGCTTCATTTCCTATGAAAATGAATAGACGTTGATTAAAAGAGGATGACTGCGTGTCATCCCTTTGCACATGTATTGAGTGGACATTATTCCCTATCATTTCTTGGAGGAAACTGAAGACATTGCGCTCATCATCCCACATCTGGCATGATTGAAGGTGTGTTTGGAGGTAATAACATCTTGATGTATCAGCATTGTGCTCCATCTTGACATGGTGTGTGCCCCCATTATGCAATATGGTGGTTCATGTCCTTTTCTGTAGAATATTTCTTTGCAATATCGATACTGGTGGTGCAGAGGTGTCATCTTGATATAAATCACCTTTATCCGCTACTGGGTCCACTCGAACTCACCTGTAGAAGCAATTCATATTAGCTATGATTACAAGAAATATGATAGATATGCTCACAAAAAAACTTTGCATTTAGCCACAGTTTCTATTTAATCTTGCAACACAAAGCAACTATAATTATCAAACCACCAAACCTACTGTGACACATATTCTCATTGCCGACAACACTCATTTTACTCAAGGATTTCTTTGACAATGCTTAAAAAGTAGACAATTCATTCTACGGGATTTTCCTTTGAAAATCTGAACCACAACAATTTATCGAAATACATGGGAATACACGAGAAAACCCGCAGCCGAATCATAAGGCCAAACTTCAAATAATATACCCCTGGATCTTTAATCATCGTGGGGTCCGCTAATCGAATCGTGCCCTATGTTTAAGCCTTGGGCTCTGCCATTTGCGCTTGCAATAGGCCAGACCCGAAATATATATGTGCCATGGTTACTAATCCCATCAGGGCCACTCATCACAACACTCGTTATATTCAATGCTTGGGCTCTACTGATTGCAATTTGTGATAGACCAGGCCTGAAATATATATGTGCCATGGTTAACAATGTCAGAGGGTCCACCATATTGCATTGTGTTTTATACATAACTGCTAAACTCTGGCGATTGCGATTTGCGATTAGGGAATGAACCCGAAATATATATATGTTGTGGTTAATAGTTCCGGCGGGTCCGCCATATGGGATATCCCTTTGAAAACCCCAGGCCAAAACATTTCATGGGAATATGTGGGAGAACCCATAGCTAGCCATAAGGCTGGACTTCAAACATTATGCACCTAGGTCTATAATTATCATTGGGTCTGCCATATCGCATCACTTTATATGTATATGCACTGGACTCTACCGATTGTGATATGTGATTGGGGAAGCGTACCCAGAAAATATATGCATTGTGGTTAATAACCCCGACGGGTCCACCCTATCATGGAATGCCTTATGTATGGGCCTTGGGCTCCACCGATTGTGATTTACGATTGGGGAGTGGACCTGAAATCATGTGTTACACTTACTTGCATTTGAAGTCCGGAAATTCATCGCTTATCGGGTGCAAAAGAGGAATGTGCATTGTAACTGTGGGGATTGAGATACTGCGATAGTGATAAAGGTAGGCATTAATAAGTGGATAAAGACCGACAGAGCGTGGAAAAGGTTAGTTAGATACATTGGCAAAGTATTTCTATTACAAAAGTGTTATAATATAGATAAAGGCGCGATAGAAGGTTTTGAGTGGTAAAGAGTTGTGGTGGTTTTATGAGTGGGAATAGGGCACCATGAAGGTTATGAGGATTGAAAGAGCCCTGATGAAGGATATGAATGAAGGGCTAGACTAGGTTATGAATGAATAATGTAGCAGATATTTATTGAAGGGGGTAACGACCATTAAGAATTGAATATTTGACTTTCCATAGAGTTAAAATCCTTGAGATAAAAATAGATCATTCGGAGAAGCGCAAGATCAAACTTCTAGGGGACCCATTCAAATTTGTTACCAAAGCATGTTTTAATAGGGTGGTGGTTGTGGCCACAACACCCACAAAGGAGGGTATCACACCTAGATTTAACCCAGCTTAGGTTTACAAACATTTAACACACAATGGAGGATATCACACCTAGCTTTATCTTAGCTTAGGCTTACAATAATTTAGTACATAAGGGAGGGGTGTTACATTTATAATTGTTTGCATGTCCATAGTAAGTTTTTTTTTTCTCGGTAAAAACTAGCTAGTCTATTATATTATATGTACAGGTAAACTTTACAAGCAGTGAGACAGGCCATCCAGGGCTAGCAGTAGCACCTTGGATAGCTTAGCTTAGAAACAAAAAGCTCCCTCGCAGGGGCAGCACCTACAGGACTTCCAAAATTCCTCCAAAAACTTACTCAGGCTGGAAATCAATATGACGTGACAAGCAACCGAACATGCAACCGCATTGAGTTAAACATGAACATGACGGTCCACGCAGGGGCTTCCATCAAAAACTAACTGTGGACCGACAGAGAACTTATAGTGGACTGACATGTACATGACAGTATTAAAAACTGAGAGTAAGCTAGACCAACAAAAACAAGACAGTGTAAAAGACTGCAAGTGAACAAACACAGTGATGACCAGAACCCAAATACCTACAGAGACCTTTATCCTGGACCCGAGCTGAGAGAGAAAGGCATGTGCCGGAGCGCGCGTCGGAGTATCAGTCGTCGCAGGGACTTTTTTCTTCCACAATATTGCACCATCCCTGGCCCTTAGGGATTCCCTCCCACATGGCGGTCCATGGATCCTTTGCTGAGCTCTGAGTTTCCGGTGCCTGGGGATGCGAGGGGGCATGCAGAATCTCCTTCCCTGAGGTGCCCACCTCAATTGGTGGCTGCAGAACAGGGCTCTCCACCCCAGTGCCCTCTAGAGGTGGTTCTGCCAATCCTGGAGGTTTCCCGCCATCATTCCCTTCTGGAATTTTAGTAAAAAGAACTGAAATATGAGCATTGATACCTGCATTATCCTTTGAGCTACCCAGGGTGAACACAGCCGAGCCAAATGCTGGAAGAACTGGCGCCCCTTCACTTGAGCAGCCAGCCTCCACGAATTGCCCAGCTTGAATTGGTGTAGCCCTTGCCCGCCTGTAGCAGTAGCAGCAGCAGCAGTGATGGTGCTCATCTGCTGCCGGTGTGCGAGAGGAAGAACCTCGCCCAGGTCCCCTTCTGCTAGATTGCCGCTCCTGCAACCTTGCCATGGAAACCCCTCTTTCTTCCTCATGAACCTGAGGTGAATTGTAAGACCAAGCACAGGGCGGGTCTCGCCACAAGTCCCACTCCGGTGTGACAACCTCTGAGCAACCTTTGCCTGAGGGAGGAATTTCACTCCTCGTAACCAGTTTACCTTGAATGCTCGTGGTTTGTCTTTCCCATCGAAGGCATGTGCCTGAATTGCAGCGACGGAAGGCCAAGACTGCTTGTCGAGGTGGTAGGATAACCTCCCACCCAGAGTTCTTCTGCGTCTGCGCCTCCTCAACCTCACCATGCCAATGTGCTCGCATCTGCCCCTCTGCACCCTAATATCCTGCTTCATTCCTTTGTTGCAAATGAGCAATAACTGCGACCTGCCACTCCATCTATTCCTTCTGCTTGGCATTGAATGCCCAGAGCTCGGGCTACGGAGTATTAAACTTTGACAGCTAATTCCCATTAGCACGGGGCGGCACATGCTGGGCATGTGGCTCGACCCCCTGTGACGTGCCATCACCCGCATCCGGGGGCATGTCCATAGTAAGTTGTTTAACATTCATTTATAATTTTCTCAATCCTATTGTATTAATTAAGTTTGTGATGAGGATCAATTTTTAGATATTTTAATGGATCCACCTCTTACAAGCTACATTTTCATACATGAAATTAGAGTAAGTAGTTTTTCATAATTAATGATCATAACTCCACCTTCTAATGTTGATACACATATCCATAATATAGGAGAAATCCTTTAGTATTTTTTGTTGCCTATAAAACTCATATGGACCTATCATGATAAAAATAGTATAGTTAGTGTAAAGAATGATGATGACACTAGTGAGAGTTGGGTCAACATAACTTGCTTATTCGAAAGAAATCCCATAACTTGTCAAATTATATTCCAAAAAGCATAATAGATAGGGGACAAAATTTATGAACTCTTATATTACAATTAATCTATTTTAACTAGGCATTATTATTCTCAACATGGAAATAACATTCTCATACTTTCTCTAAAGGAACACTGAGCTCTTTTAACATATTATAAACGTTAGTCCCAGGTATTGTGTTAAACTATTTTCTAAAATCATTGAAACAATATACGAAATTGATTTTATTATTGTGGTGTTCCTTCAAAATTATCTCAAGTGTAATAATACAATTCAAAATTGAATAATAAATCCTAACTCATATCACATTTAGCTCCTTTTTTGTAAATTTATAGTTACAACTCCATCTGTAATATAAAATTGACATAAAAATAACTCATTTTAAGTTACTAATAATTCATTATAAATTTAAAAATTAAAAATTAGCTAAATAAAAATTGGGAATTATTTTCTTACTTTTCCATATTTTATATATTTTTAATTAGGATGCCCTTTCCATTGATGATACCAAAAATTTCCAAAACATTTACTTCACATTCTCATTCTTCATTACTTTTAAAATTTAAATATTCATAATTTTTTAATTATATTTAAATAATATATTTATTTTAATTCTTTGCTAAAATGGCTAGAAAAAATGGATTCAATATTAATCATCATTAAAAAAATTGCAAACCTTCCTTCACAACTTTAAGAGGTAGATTATGCATATGTAAATAGGTGTCACACCTTCACCTTTCAGTGATAGATTTCATTCATTATTTTTATATGAATAGGTTGTTAATCAAGGTTGTAATTGATGTCGATATGGTAAAATTGGGATGAAAAATATTCTTGAGAAGACTAGTTTTAGATGATGATGTCATAAAACTTATTTGATAAGGATGTGCTCAATGGAGATGTCAAGTGATTCAGGAGCATCCGACCACCCTGAATCAAAAGTCAAAGTCAAAGCTACGGAGGAGAAGACGTGGACAATCATGTAAATCAAGAACAATTTTCTGTTAAATTCGAGCTAATTTGATGAAATTAATAAGTCTCAAGAAGACCTAATTTAATGTAATTAACTACCATGTATGTGTGTTGAGAGATTTAGGAAATTTGTGAGAGGAAATTGTGGATCTGAGATGATCCATGCTTATGTCATTTCTTATATAAAGAGTCTGTGTGTGAGAGAGAGATATAGAAGGGGCAGGAAACATTTGTGTAAACAGAGTGTGGATTAAATGTAGTTGAGAGGAGAATTTGTGACTAAGGCTTTAATGCCTTAGACTGTAATTATATTATGTATAATATAAACTGTGTGTTATGTGGAATCCGTATGTTTGTGTGTTTATGTGCTATTGAGTTAATTCCCGTGTTATTGGTTCATGGATCGACCATCGATCACTGTAAGGATCGATGGCGATCCAATGTTAACAAGTTAACTGTTGTATGATTGTGAATAGAGTATGGCAGAGTTAATGGATGTTTGACGTAATTTCCATCATAAGCGAACAATTACAGAGGGAGTCGTCAGATCATTTAGATCGACGTATATAAATGGCAGAAGAGGAATGGCGGAGGAATACATATTGGGGGATAGGAGTGTACAGATAACTTGATCATGGTCGAAGGCCCGCACTCAATCACAACTATCGATCTAAATTTGAAACGTTTATGTCACAGTCAACTATCGGGGTTGAGCTATTTGGTAATCCACGTGCTAGTTGAAGGGCCGCAAACCATAGAATTTGATGGCCTTCATTGTCCAATGAATATCGGGCCATAAAGAGATCAAACTTTAATTTCAAAGGTGGATTTGAAATTTTATAGATTAAGGATTTAAAATCCTTTTCGGCTCCATAAGGGTGGTTAAGTGTCGTGCAAGATTCTTGTGCGAGATTGCTATTGACCATTAGATCAAGCGTGCCTTGATGAAATGGTGGAGGATGGTAATTGGGTATATT
Organism: Pinus taeda; assembly: GCA_000404065.3. NCBI lineage: Eukaryota > Viridiplantae > Streptophyta > Pinopsida > Pinales > Pinaceae > Pinus > Pinus taeda. Next base: position 40,442 of record APFE031682302.1, on the reverse strand, counting down.
GATTGGGTGGATCAACAATTGTCAGATTGAATGGTAAGATCAATGGTAGAGATTGAAGCTGATAGGCCTTGGGCCTAAATGGACTCGAGAAGTGTATGGATGCAAGTTTATTTTATTTGGAGTCTAGTTTTGTGCATTCAGGTGTGACCGACAGTCTTTGGCGGATTATATGTTAAAGCATTGCTTGGCGATTGGTTAGGCTTAAACCCACCAATGTAAATGCTTCTGATTTGTATAGGTGGGCGATAACCCACATGTTTACGTAAGTTTATTATGAAAATCAGGGAAATTGCCTTTAGGTGGTTTTTCCTAAGTCAAAGTGGTACCAAAGTAGGGAAAGGTTTCCTGTGAGTAGAAAGTAAATTTTTTGTGTGAAAGGAGGAGCTACACTTATGTGAATATTGGTGAGTTTGTAGTCTTTATGTTGTTATGTGGTAAAAACATAAGAAGGTGAGAAAACTTGCAGTAGCCTAGAGCATGGAGTGCCCAAATGGTTCACAAAAGAGAGAACCAGAGAGATGTTGAAAGAGTAAGATCGAGGAGAGAAGCTTGGTGAGGTATCATGTAGCAGAGAAGACTGTTACTGCAGAGGTTTTGTTGTAGCTCATAGAAAGATTATGAAGGTAGTTCCACTGAGGAAGTGGGTAGAATTTCTATGGGATGAAGGAGAAGCATATGATCAGGAGGTCATAAATTTTTGTTCCTTGGGAGTCTGATGTAGGAGTATCTGACCACCCTTAATCAAAATTCAAAGTCAAATATATGGAGGAGAAGATATTGACAATCATGTAAACCAGGGGAAATTTTCTATTACAAACAAGCTAATTTGATGGAATTGATAAGTCTTGAGAAGACTTAACTTAATGTAATTAACTGCCATGTATGTGTGTTGAGAGATTTAGGCGATTTGTGAGAGAAAATAATGGATCTGAGATGATCCACACTTATGTAATTTCTTATATAAAGTGTCTTTGTGTGTGAGAGAGATATAGAAGGGGTAGGAAACATTTGTGTAAACAGAGTGTGGATTCTATGTAGTGAAGAGGAGAATTTTTTACTAAGGCTGAAATGCCTTACACTATAATTATACTGTGTATAATATAAACTATGTGTTATGTGGAATTCGTATGTCTGTGTGTTTATGTGCTATTGAGTTAATTCCCGTGTTATTGGTTCATTGATCGACCATCGATCACTGTAAGGATCGATGGTGATCCAATGTTAACAAGTTAATTGTTGTATGAGTGTGAACAGAGTATGGCAGAGTTAATGGATGTTTGACGTAATTTCCATCATAAGTGAACAAGTGCATAGGGAGCCATCAGATCGTTTAGATCGACAGATATAAATGGTGGAGGAATAGACGGTAGGGGATACGAATGTATGCATGTCTTGATAATGGTTGCAAGCCCGCACTCAATCACAACTATCGATCTAAACTTCAAATTCTTATGTCACAGTCAACTGTGGTGGTTGAGCTATTTTGTAATTTGTGTTCTAGTTGAAGGGCCGCAGACCGTAGCATTTGATGGCCTCCATTATCCAACAAATATCAGGCTATATAGAAATTAGACTTTAACTTCAAATGTGGACCCGAACTTTTACAGATTAAGGATTTAAAGACCTTGTCGGATCCATAAGGGTGGTTAAGTGTCGCGTAAGTTTCTTGTGCAATATTGCTATTGACCGTTAGATCAAGTCTACCTTGATCAAATGGTGGAGGATAGCGATTGGGTTGTTGATTGGGTGGATCAACAATTGTTGGATTGAATGGTAAGATCAAGGGCGAATATTAAAGTTGATAGGGCTTGGGCTTGAGTGGACCCGAGAATTGTATGCACGCAAGTTTATTTTATTTGGATTCTGGTTTGTGCATTCAGGTGGAACCAACGTTCGTTGGCAGAATATATGTTAAAGCGTTGCCTGGTGATTGGTCAAGCTAAAAACCACCAATGTAAATGCTTCCAATTTGTATAAGTGGGCCATAACCCACAGGTTTACATAAGGTTATTATGAAAATCAGGAAAATTGCCTTTAGGCAGTTTTTCCTGTGTTAAAGTGGTACCAGAGCAGGGAAAGGTTTCATGCGAGTAGAAAGGAGATTTTTTGTGTGAAAGGAGGGGTACAGTTATGTGAATATTGGTGAGTTTGTGGTCTTTATGTTGTTATGTAGGTAAAAACATAAGAAGGTGAGAAAACTTGCAGCAACCTAGAGCATGGAGTGCTCAAATGGTTCATAGAAGAGAGAATGAGAGAGATGCCAAAAGACTAAGCTCAAGGAGAGAAGCTTGGTGAGGTATCATGTAGCAGAGAAGACTGTTACTACAGAGATTTTGTTGCAGCTCATAGGAAGATCATGGAGGCAATTCCACTAAGGAAGTGGGTAGAACTTCTATGGGATGAAGGAGAAGCATATGAACAGGAGGTCATAAATTTTTGTGCCTCAGGAGTCTGATGTAGGAGTATCTGACATCCTTATTCAAAATTCAAAGTCAAATATATGGAGGAGGAGACGTGGATAGTCATGTAAACTGGGAGCACTTTTCTGTTAGGAATGAGCTAATTTGATGGAATTGATAAGTCTCAAGAAGACTTAATTTAATGTAATTAACTACCATGTGTGTGTGTTGAGAGATTTAGGAGATTTGTTAGAGGAAATCATGGATATGAGATGATCCATGCATATGTAATTTCTTGTATAAAGCGTCTATGTGTGTGAGAGAGATATAGAAGGGGCAGGAAACATTTGTGTAAACAGAGTGTGGATTCAATGTAGTTGAGAGGAGAATTCATGACTAAGGTTGAAATGCCTTAGACTGTAATTATATTGTGTATAATATAAGCTGTGTGTTATGTGGAATTCGTATGTCTATGTGTTTATGTGCTACTTAGTTAATTCCCATGTTATTGGTTCATTGATGAATAATCGATCACTTTAAGGATCAATGACGATCCCTTGTTAACAAGTTAACTGTTGTATGAGTGTGAACAGAGTATGGTAGAGTTAATGGATGTTTGACATAATTTCCATCATAAGCGAACAAGTGTAGAGGGAGTTGTTAGATCCTTTAGATCGATAGATATAAATGGCGGCAGAAGAAGGGCAGAGGTATAGAGTGCGGGGGATAGGAGTGTATGGATGTCTTGATCATGGTCGAAGGCTTGCACTCAATCACAACCATCGATCTAAATTTCAAATTCTTATGTCACACTCAACTACGGGAGTTGAGCTGTTTGGTAATCTACGTGCTAGTTGAAGGGCTGCAGACTGTAGGATTTGATGGCCTTCATTATCCAACAAATATCGGGCCATAAAGAGATTGGACTTTAACTTCAAAGGTGGAGCCAAACTTTTATAGATTAAGGATTTGAAATCATTATCAGCTTTGTAAAGGTGCTTAAGTGTCACACAAGCTTCTCGTATGATATTGCTATTGACCATTAGATAAAGCATGCCTTAATCAAATGGTGGAGGAGGGTGATTGTGTTTGTTGATCGGGTGGATCAACAACTATTGGATTGAATGATAAGATAAATGGTGGAGATTGAAGCCGATAGGGCTTGGGCTTGAGCGGACTGAGGAAGTGTATGTACGTGAGTTTATTTTATTTGGAGTCTGGTTTTGTGCATTTAGGTGGGATTGATGTTCGTTGCGGATTATATGTCAAAGCACTATTTGGCGATTGGTCGAGCTAAAACCAACCAATGTAAATGCTTCCAATTTATATATGTGGGCCATAACCCACAAGTTTATGTAAGATTATTATGAAAATTAGGGAAATTTCCTTTAGGCAACTTTTATTTTCGTCATCAAGCCACGAAGATGTCAAACCACTAATGAAGATGTCCTAATAATTTATTGAAATAACTATAATGTTGCATGTACCTTTATGATATAGACCTTAAACCTTGATTAAATATGAGGGACTACCTTAGAACCTTCCTAATGATGCTACATTATGACATATCACTCCACCATCATATGATGACACGGGATAATACGCTCATGGTGACATAAATTCAACACTCCTACATGATGACACACTCATACATTGATAACAATGAGTAAGCCAAATAATGAAGAAGTCACATTGTCCCAAACATTCCTCATGTTGTCATCAACGTTTTATGCATAAAATTTAAGGCAAATTACACAAAAAATTAATTTTTTCCACCTTAGAGGCATATTTTATCAATGGGACCTAGACCATATTAAAGAGGATTGTTTTCCTCTTTCCAATGAGTACTCACTTGCCTCCTAATTTCTTATTGTTGAAGAGAAATCAATTTTTGAAACTAGCATATGTAAAAAATTGTCAAACTATCCAAGCCAACTTGAATAGGGTCATAACCCTTGTGATGCAGTAGCATTTGGCTCAAAAATACCATTGTATTTTAGTAGACATAGGGAGTCTTGTGTTTTAAGGGAGTTGGTTTCCCGAGTATTAAATTAATGGAATAACTAAGGGTTTTCAAGTAAGTTTGTGAGAGATACTTAGAATAGGAATTAATTAGATAATATGAAGATATTTGTAAATGTTATTGAATGTAGGAGAACATGAGTGATTAGTGAGGATTGAGAGATTTTGAAATATTGTAAATCTTAGATTAGGAATTGGTTTCATGATTTTGGGGATTAAAGAGAATCCTTAGGATCTAGTTGAGTTGTTGATATCCCAAAGGGATCATTGAGAGATTTTAGGACTTGATGAGAAGATTAAGGATCTGAACCGGAAATGGGTTACAAAACCTTTTTTATAAATGTAAGCTTAAAAGGCATAGAGAGAATTAGATAGCTGGAGTGAGAATTAGAGTTCATACATTAGATAGGTTTGACTGTGAGCCTATGGAAAAGAAAGGAAAAGGCTATTGATTAGAAAACTAGGCCATAGAGAAAGATTCATTATCTGAAGAATTATTTATAAAGACAAAGAATTCGATTTCTGAGTTGTGTGGTGTGTAATTATTAAGGAATTATAAACTATGTGCGGATTAGAGTAATTCTATGTAACATAGGTTTGCAGGTGTGCAAAATCAGAGAAGAAGTGCAGAGAAGAGTGTAGGGGTTTACACACAGATAGTATTGGAGAAAACTTTCAATGTTACAACGAAGCTATAAATGCAAGGTTTCCTAAAACTTAAGGATTTATGGAGGAAGTGTAAAGGTGCAATAAAGTAGAGATCGAGATCAGAACAAGTGAAGACTGTAAGGTGAGGGTAAATACATAGATAAAGAAGCAAGAAGACTATTACATGGTGAGATGTAGAAGAATGTAGTAGTGAAGTACAGTCATTGGATCAATCAGATCAACAAATGAGAGTGAGGGAGATAGACGGCTAGGACTAAGTCATAGAAAATAAAGTCAAGAAATGAAGAGATTAGATGAAGCCACATGTTAATGGACGCGAGGTAGTATTCGCAAGGGGTAAGTGGTATTTGCGTGCTCAAAAGGTTGTAAATGGTATTTGGAAAATTTACGCGATCAACCTTGGTGGTTGACACGTAGCACACGAAGGAAAGAGAAAACCACTTTTTCCGCACGCTCTCGACCTGATATCGATCATGTGAGATTCCATGTGTGATTGCGTGATAGCCATTGGATCAAGCAAGATTGATCAACGGTGGAGATTAGCCAAGCTAGTTGGTGAGTGGGTGATGCGATAGTCGTTGGATCGATGAGATTGATTAATGATGGAGATCAGCCAAGCTAGTCAGTGATTGGATGATGCAATAACTGTCAGATCGAGGAATGAGATCGATGGCAAAGATTTAATTCACTAAGGAGAGCATAGATATATGTGCAAAGGTTTGAAGAATGACATAAAGGTAAGGTATTAAGTGTGGGTTATAAAATATTTGTATTATATATGAGTTATAATAGAAATGAGCGGAATAAATGTATTATGGTTAATGTTGGGTTAAAATGAAATGAGAGTTAAAAAGGTACTATTGATACGCATGGTTAATAAGAAGTAACCAAAGATTAAGAAGGATTTATAAGGTTCTGCTCAAAGGTTTATAAATTTCTAGACTTTGGATAGTTAAATGAAATGTTTTGGCATAAAGTTTATTGAAGGAGCCTTTAACCTTGACTTGTGAATGTTTTACCAAGTAAGGAATTTTGGAATTCGTGGGACACGTAATTTTATTTGCATACTGTGGGTATATGCAGCTTAGGCTGCATCATTTTGTATCAAACTTGAACAAGGAATTTTTGTGTGTAAGGATTCTTTGAGAAAACTTAGAAAAGAGCTATGTTTGAAGGTATGTATATAAGAAAGAGGAGATTAGATTTTAAATCTAACAAATAGTAGGCACATAGAGATAAAGTGTGGTAGAATTTGTAGATTCAAAGGAAGAAGAGAACAATCCATTCAAAGTGCAGGTGAATGGTAGAACAAGATCATGCAGAAGTCTTGAAGGTGAGATGATATGTTTTTGTTTCTATTTGGTTTGAACATTGGAGGGTTTGTGGTCTTTATATTTTTGCATAGGTAGCAACATAAGAAGGTGATAAGATTACAACAACATAGAGCAACAAGTCCTCAATTAGTTCTAGAGGAGAGAACCAGAGAGATGCCAAAAGACTAAGCTTAGAGGAGAGAATCTTAGTGAGGTATCATGTAGCAAGGAGGAATTATTACTGTAGACGTTTTGTTGTAGCTCACGGAAAGATCATAAAGGCAATTCCATAGAGGATGTGGGTAGAATTGCTAAGGGATGAAGGAAGCTGGTAAGAATTTTTGAGTGAAAGAAGAGGTGACCAAAACCTAGTATCTCATTTTTTATTGAAATACAAGAGGATTGTTGTGTTCTTATAAGGTGCAAATGAGTTGAAGCCTAGAAGGAGCAAAAAGTGTTGAAATTTGGTACCCGAGGACAGGTGGTTCCCTTAGGTTTTGATCTTTGGCCTAGGGAAAAGTGTCCAAAAAGAATTTAATTTTTCTCCTAAAGTGAATTTATAATTTTTATAAAGTTAAATCTAATTTAAAAGTGACTTTAAGTGATAAAGTTACTAAAGTTTAATTTTAAAGCGACTTTTATAAAGTCAGTGAAAAATTAAAAAGGAAAAGTGACTTTGGAAATAAATGACTAAGCGAGTCTTTATTAAAGTGGGGTGAATTAAAAAATAGAAATTGAGATTTAAATGTACAGTTAATCTCAGCCATAGATCTAAATCTATTTTAGCCATTGGATTTAGGGATCATCCAAAAGTCACTTAGGGTTGGATTAAGGGAGGAAAAGGAGGAAAATATCATTCATTCTTTCATGAGTAGATTGAGAGAGAGAGAGCAAGAGAACAAGGGAGATTTTTGGACAAGGAGGAGAAGGAGGCAGCAGCTTGGCACACATACCAAGGCATCATTTAAGCAAATCCTGACAACTGAATGAGAAAGTAGTAAAAGGTAGCTTTTTGCTGAGGAAACAGTAAAAGGCAGATTTGTTTTTGCACAGAAATCGAGGCAGCTGATTTTCTGCACAAAAATCGAGGTCCATACAGTCTATCCATACCATCCGTACATCCTGTCCGTACAACCATCCGTACCATCTGTACAGTAGCCGTATAGCATTGTGTTGATATTTGGAAATTTCCAGTGGGCTGTGAGGCTTAAAAATCGAGATAAGTTGGAAATTTGCTTGTTGATTTTGCTGATTTTTGCTGAAATTTCTCATTATAAAAAGGCCATTTTCCATAAATAAAGAAGAGCTCTCAAACTGGCTTTCCCCAAGAGTTGTAGGGGGTTTTTCCAGGGTCACATTGACCAAAAATCTCTATGTTTAAATGTGTTATAATGGCTGTTTGTTACTGCTGATTTTTATTTTTGCAATTTCCAACATTCTGTAAAATTTCCAGAATTTGTGTTTTTAGAAAATAAATAAATAAATAAATTATTTTTCAGTTGTTAAATGTATGGTTATGGGAAAGGGCATTTAATTATATGGGAGAAATAAGGAGAAACTGAGAACCGGGGAGGGAAAATAGAAATTTCTACATGGTATCAGAGCTTGAGTGCTGAAGAACAGTTTGGGATAGCAAAAGGGAGAAATAACAGCTGCTGATTTTTCACTCAGAAAATTCTAGCAAGTTGATTTTTCACAAACAACAGTTTTATCTTTACTACAACAGTGTTATTTTTTCAGTTTTAGGATAGCAGGATGTCATTGGTATTGAGGGTGGAGGATAGGTTGGATGGGCATACAAATTACAACGTTTGGAAGGGGAGAATGGAGAGTATCTTTGAGGAGGAAGAAGTCTGAGATATCATGGTGCATACCACACAGAACCCTGTTGTTGTGCCTACTGATGCTACTCAGTTGGCTGCTTATAATAAATATAACAAGAAGGGTAAGAGATTGATTCTAGACAGAATCAAAGACCATTGCATTCTTCATGTGAGAGGAAAGAGCAATGCCCATGAGATGTGGACAACATTGTCCAATCTCTACCAGAGTACCAATGAGAATCGGAAAATGGTCCTGAAGGAGAAGCTGAAGAACATTAAGATGGGTAATGATAGTACAACTGGATATCTCACAAAGATTACTAATGTGAGATATGAGTTGGCAGCAATTGGAGAGGCCAGTGAACCCACTGAGTTGGTGCGGATTGCAGTGAATGGCCTCCCCCATTCATGGATGAACTTTGCTAATGGGGTTTGTGCACGTGAGACCCTTCCCACATGGGAGAGTTTTTGGGATTATTACATTCAGACAGAGATCATGAAAGGTCAGCTTGAGGCAGCCAAGCCAGTTGAGCAGGATGAGGATGTAGCAGTGTTGATAGGAGGACAGAAAGGCAAAGGGAAGAAGCAGGCTTCCACAAGTAATGGTGGGGGCAAAGGCAAAGGTAAAGGTGAACAGGGTAACACACAGAAGGACTATTCCAAGGTGAAGTGTTGGAATTGTCAAAAGATGGGACACTATGCAGTTGTGCGTCTAGAGAAGAAGAAGAAGAAGGGGAAGGACCAGAGCTTGGCAACTTCAGCAGAGGTTGAGGACTTTGCAGGTCGTTTTGACCAGGAGTTTGCGTTCACTACGTGTGAGTCCTCGAGTGCAGGATCACCTGCCACACAGGTTTAGAGGGAGCATGCTTTTCCCTCGATTAGCGGAGCATCTTCGGGTATCTGGTATGTGGATAGTGGGGCTTCACGTCACATGACAGGAGTCCGTGAGTACTTCTGAGAGATTTCAGAGAGTGGCATTAATATAGAAGTAGTACTCGGTGATAATAGACTTGTTAGAGCAGTCACGGTGGAGACACTGACATTTTAGAGGGAGTCCAAACCTCCCTTAAAGGTGACAGATGTTCTTTATGTGTTAGGGATGAGGAAGAACCTCATATTCATCTCAGCTTTGGAGGACAGAGGGTATGAGGTACTGTTCAGGGGAGGACAAGTGTTGATGTATCCCAGAGGCACTTCAGCTGATTCAGCTAGAGTGATAGGTGTATGCCATGCAAAGGTGTACAAGTTTGCATTCCAGCCCCTTTTGGCATTGAGCAGTAGTACCGACATCAGAGTTAGTAGTTCTGAGCTGTGTGAGATTTGGCAGTGCAGGATGGGACATATGTATCATGGAGCCTTGAGGACCTTGAGGGAGATCACTACGGGTATGCTAGATTTTAGTACTAAAAACTTTGATACTTGCAGATGATGTGCGATGGGCAAGTTTGCCAAATCCCCTTTTCCCAGCAGTGACAGCAGAGCGACTGGGATACTTGATTTGATTCATTCTGATGTGAGCAGTCGGATGTCTCATGTTTCCTTGAGTGGATATGAGTACTATGTTTTATTCATTAATGATCACTCCAGGAGGACCTGGATTTATTTCTTGAAGACCAAGAGTGAGGTCTTCAAGTGGTTTTAGGAGTTTAGAGGTCTTATGGAGACACAGACAGGTTGGAAGATCATGTCCCTGAGGTCGGACAATGGAGGAGAGTACACCCTTGGACAGTTTGTTGACTATTGTGTGGAGGCAGGCATTAGGAGGGAGTTCACTATTCCTTACAACCCCAAGCAGAACGAGGTTGCGGAGAGGAAGAAAAGATCCATCATAGGGGCTGCCAAAGCCATGTTACATAATCACGGGTTACCATTGTTCTTGTGGGCAGAGGCCTGTAACACAGCTGTTTACTTGTAGAATAGGAGTCCACATCGTGCCTTGGGGCACATGACTCTAGAGGAGGCTTTCTCTGGGAAGAAGCCTGATATTGGTCATCTTCATATCTTTGGATGCATTACATACTCCTACATACCCAACGAGAAGAGGACCAAACTAGAGCCCACCGCAGAGAAGGGTATCTTTGTGGGCTACAGTGAGACCTCAAAGGCCTTTCAGATTTATATTCCTGCAGAGAGGAGAGTTGTTGTCAGACGGGATGTGAAGTTCACGGAGGACAGGGCCTTTAGGAGGTCACGGGAGTTAGAGTATCTGGATCAGCCACACACTTAGCAGCAGTTGATTCAGTCGGAGGGATCCAGTGTGCAGGGATCAGGAGGATCGGGAGGTACATCTATGAGGATGTCAGGTTCGTCAGTGAGCAGTGGCTCACCGAGTCAAAGGGGTGGTGCTCCAGGCAGCATGCAGAGCAATTCACAGAGCAGTTCACTAGGGAGTCCACTGATGGACAGTTCACATGGTACCTCAGCTTCTACAGGTTCAGGTGCAGGTAGGAGGATAGTAGACAGACAGTCAGGAGTTCAGGCCACTGATGGTGATGAAGAGGAGGAGTTTCATTCTCTTATGGTTGAAGCATTCTCAGGGAAGAGGAAGCCCAAGTGGCTTCAGGACACCTTGAGAGATGCCTCATCTGTTGCTGAGCCGAAGAGGCCGGTCAGAGAGAGTAGACCACCTAAGAGGTTTTGTAGCTATATGGCGATGGTTACTAGCATCCTTGACTCTAAGCCTTCTAGCTATGAGGAGGCAGCTAGCCAGTAGGTCTCGAGAGAGGCCATGCAGGAGGAGTATTCTTCTATCATGAAGAATGATCTTTGGGAGGTGGTGTCGAGGCTTGAGGGCAAATCCGTGGTTACTTCTAGATGGCTTTACAAGGTAAAGCATGTTGCAGATGGCAGCATTAAGAAATTCAAAGCGAGGTTTGTGGCTAGAGGGTTCTCCCAGGTAGAGGGAGTTGACTATGAGGAGACCTTCGCTTGCGTGGCTCGATATACTTCGATCTGCTCCATTATATCGATAGCAGCAGAGATGGGTTGGAAGATCCACCACACGGATGTGAAGACCGCATTTCTCAATGGCTTCATATAGGAGGAGGTGTACATTGAGTAGCCACAAGGCTTTGAGGTGCATGGGAAGGAGTCCCATGTGTGCAGACTGAAGAAGGCCCTTTATGGCTTGAAGCAAGCTCCCAGAGCTTGGTACTCCATGATAGATACATATTTGTAGGGGATGGGTTTCACAAAGAGTGAGGCAGATACAAACCTTTACTTTATTGGGATTGGTGAGGAGCCTCTCATTCTGGTGCTGTATGTGGATGACTTGGTCATTACAAGTGCAGAGAGACTCATAGAGCACTACAAGAGAGATCTTGCGACAGAGTTTGAGATGAAGGACATGGCCTTGATGCATTACTTTTTGGGTTTGGAGGTGTGGCGAAAGGAGGAGCATTTCTTCCTGGGGAAGTGGAAGTATATTGTGGATATCCTTAGTAGATTCCACATGGAGGATTGTAGACCCATGTCAACACCGATGATTGCCAACTGGAAGAAGCTTCCTGCTTCGGATTCCGAGTTGGTGGATCCCACATTGTACAGATAGCTGATTGGTGCCTTGATGTATTTGGTCAACACTAGACCAAATATTTGTTTTGCAGTCAACATGATGAGTCAGTTTATGTGTGAGCCTAGGAAGGTTCACTGGGTGGCTGCAAAACACATTTTGCGGTACTTGCAGGGTACAGTGGATTATGGTCTAGACTACAAGTAGGGAGATGGAGTGATATTGGCAGGATACACTCATTCTGATTGGGCAGGTTGTGCTTCTGATAGGAAGAGCACTCCAGGGTGCTTTTTTGTGGTGGGTTTAGCAGTAGTGTCATGGTTCAGCCGAAAGCAGCAGTCAGTAGCACTAAGTTCAGCGGAAGCAGAGTATATGGCAGCTAGTCTAGCTAGTTGTGAAGCCATCTGGCTTCGCAAGATGTTGTTTGGCTTATTTGGTCAGCTGTTAAGACCTTCAGTGATTTACTGTGATAATCAGAGTTGCATTAAACTCACGGAGAATTCAGTATTTCATGATAGGTCAAAGCATATCGGGATCAGATATCATTTCATCAGAGACTATGTTCAGAAGGGAGCTATGAAGCTTGAGTATATTTCCACTAATGAGCAGGTTGCAGATATTCTTACCAAAGCCTTACCACGGGGCAAGCATGTCTATTTCAGAGACAAGATGGGTGTGGTGAGGAACACCTTCCTCAGTAAGAGGGAGTGTTGAGATTTGGTACCAGAGGACAGGTGGTTCCCTAAGGCTTTGATCTTTGGCCTAGGGAAAAGTGTCCAAAAAGAATTCAATTTTTCCCCTAAAGTGACTTTATAATTTTTATAAAGTCAAATCTAATTTTAAAGTGATAAAGTTACTAAAGTCTAATTTTAAAGTGACTTTAATAAAGTCAATGTAAAATTAGAAAGGAAAAGTGACTTTGGAAATAAATGACTAAGTGGGTCTTTATTAAAGTTGGGTGAATTAAAAAATTAAAGGTGAGATTTAAATGAGCATTTAATCTCAGCGCTAGATCTCAATCTATTTCAGCCATTGGATTTAGATGTTACCCAAAAGTCACTTAGGATTAGATTAAAGGAGGAAAATGAGGCAAAAGGTCATTAATTCTTTCATGAGCAGATTGAGAGGAGAGCAAGAGAGCAAGGGAGATTTTTGGACAGTGAGGAGAAGGAGGTTGCAAATCCGTACAGCAAAGTTTCAGCAGCGGAGTTTTAGCAAGGCGGAGTTTCAGCAAGGTTGAGTTTCAGCAAGTCTATACAGCGAAGTTTCAGCAAGGCGGAGTTTCAACAAAGCTGAGTTTTAGCAAGTCTGTACAACGGAGTTTCAGCAGGGTGGAGTTTCAGCAAGGCTGAGTTTCAACAAGTCCATACAGTGGAGTTTCAGCAAGGCTGAGATAAGTTGTAAAAGTTTGCTTGCTAATTTTTGTTGAATATTTCTCTTACTGTAAAAAGCATTTTCCAGAAATAAAAGAAGCTTTCGAACTAGTTTTCCCCAAGAGTTGTAGGGGGTTTTTCCAGCGTCACCTTGACCAAAAATCACTGTGTTTAAATGTGTTAAATGGCTGTTTGTACCTGCTGATTTTTATTTCTGCATTTTCCAGCATTCTGTAAAATTTCCAGAATTTGTGTTTTTAGCAAAATTTAATTTTTTTCAGTTGTTGAATGTATGGATACGGGAAAGGGCATTTAACTATATGGGAGAAATAAGGTGAAACAGAAAACCGGGGTGGGAAATGAGAAATTTTTATAGGGGTGTTGTTGTTTTTGAAGCAAAACAGTACCTAACAGGACAAAACCAAGGTAGAGCGAGTCACTGCCTTAGCGGATTTCTAGCCAAGAAATCTAGATCCATGTTGCAAGTGCAAAGAGGATCGGAGAGGAGCGGTTCGACAGTTGGCAGGCGGGTTGCCAAGAAGGAAATCAAGACTCAGAAGGAGTTTAGAAGAGGATTTCCAAGAGAGAAATCGAGACTCGGAGGGAGTCTAGGAGAGAACTTCCAGGAGGGAACTCGAAACTCAGAGAAAGTCCAAAGGAGGAGCGGAGATGGCAATGAACGGACTAAGGGATCAGGACAGGTTGGAAGGGGCCTCCAACTTTGTCATCTGGAAGGCTAGGATCCTGTCTGTTCTAGATAGACATCGCGTCAAGGGCTTTGCCTTGAGAACCGTGGTTATCTGAGTCGAGCCAACTGATAATGAAAGGTATGAGGAAATAATGGCGAAAGCAAAGTGCATAATCCTTTATGCAGTCAAGGATCATGTAGTACAACATATTACCGAGAAGAACACGACAAAAGAGATGTGGGCTACCTTGATGACATTGTATCAGGGAACTTCCATGCAAAGGAAGATGTTGCTGGAGAATCAGCTGTGGTCGTATCAGATGTAGAAGGGAAGCAGATAGATCTATACCTCAGCAGGTTGCAAGAGATTTAGGACCAACTTACTTCCATAGGAGCCACGCCGGATTAGGAGTTCATGGTGAGGACCGCCTTGAATGCAGTCTCTGAAGATTGGGAGACATTTGTCCAAAGCATTTTGGGCAAAGTGACTCTTCCAAAATGGGAAGAGATGTGGGCAACTCTTTGCCAAGAAGAGATCAGACAACTAACCAAGGCGGGGAGTAGCAGCAAAGGAGGTCGAATCAAGAAAGAGTAGGAGGATGCAGCTCTAGCATCTGTGGGACAACATGGGAAGAGGAAGAAGAAGGATATCTCCAAGGTAAAGTGCTTCCATTGTAGGGAGTTGGGTCATTATGCAACTCAGTGTCCCAGGAACCACAAAGGTGTTTGCAGCAGTACAAAGGCAGCACAGGGAGCATAGGGTATCAGCAAAGGTAGCTTCAGAATCAGGAGGGCTTCCAGATCGACAAGGATGTCAGTAGTTGGGTAGATCAATTATTTACTTCTCGGTAACTGAGTTGCAATGCAACGGTTACCAGTGGTAGTGCTATGGGCATCACAATGTAGCATTTGAGAAGAGAATTGCAGTGCAGATGAAGTGTTAGGAGGAAGGACAAACAACAGCACGGATGCAGAGGGAGCTGCAGTACAGATGTAGCAACGGCAAAGCCATGGGCAATAGGACAAGACGCAGCAGTGCAGTGGATGTTGGGCAGCAAGCCAAGCATCAGCACAGGTACCGATGCCGAATAATTCGTGTGATGTTCAGTGTTGGAGCATTACTACAGCACATTCCTCGCTAAAAAGGAGTGTTGATTTGGGGTAGCATTAGATGTGCACTAGCCATGAAAATTGGTAGAGAGGCTAAAGCACATGAGATCTCCAAGACCCAGAAATGGTTTGGGTAAATTCCACTCGGTTAGAGAGATATTTAAATAATTAATATTTTTAATGGATTTCCTAAGTCTAAACTTAGGAAAATTAAAATATTAATGGGTATTAATATAAAACTGGGTGAGAATGTTCTAAATGACATGGATCAAGCCAAATCTAGTCTTAGTCGTTGATTAGGGACTTAATCTCGGTTGTTGAAGACTCAACAAGAAAAGTATAAGAGGAGGCTTGAGGGTCAGTTGGAGATACACCAAGATTGATCAGTCAGTTCGATTTTCTGGAGCGAGGTTTGCTGAGAAAATTCGAACAAGTGATTTGATTTGCAGCGAAGGGCAGTGAGTACATAGCAAAGAGGCATAGATAGTGCCAGAGGGCCAGCGCAGTGATTGAGGAGGCTATGCAGAGGCAGCAAGAGCCACGCTGAGGCAGCTAGTGACTGTGGAGAGGTTGAGGGGCCTGCGTGGGTGACGCAGAAGGCTAGAGAGCTAACACAGAGAGGCAGAGGGATGATGCAGGGGTTTCTAGAGCTACACAGAGGCTAGCAGGGCTGACGCAGAGACTTGAAGAAGCATTGGAAGGATTTTCGTGGGGCAGACTTACTGAGTATCTGCTTCCGAGGAGAAGTATTACAACGAGATAGAAATCTTTGTTGGGTGAGCCAGTTTGGCACCCTAGTTGTACTCAAGAACGCTGCTTAATAACAAAACCCTTAGAACTGTTGCACCAATTTTCCCAAGTTGGGTTTTTCCGAGGACGATTGTCCAAAAATAACGGTGTCCCTTGTGTGTTTGTCTATTATTTCAGTTGATGATCTATATACGAGTTGAGACTGCATTTGTGTTTATTTTCAGTATTTATATGGTTAAATATTTTGTTAAGGAATAAACAAGTAGGTGAAATAAACCAAATAATGCAATGGGAATTTCTTATGTGTTAGATTTAGAAAAATCAACAACAAGCAAGGTTAAGGAAAATTGGAATTAATAGTTGCCACATTGCATTTTGCAACTATTGAGAAATCTAGGGCATCCATGTTTAATTTGATCTCTCCATTATCTGACAATTTCTTGTGATTTATTATTTCCTTCCTTTTAGCAGTTATGTTAATATCATAAAGGCAATTGCCAAAAACACAAAAACGCCAAAGAACACATGATATAGGCGCTCAACGATGGCAAAACCCCTATCTAGGGAAAAACCCAGTTGAGAACTCTTCCTTAAGTAGATTCATCTAACAGTGAGACAACCAAAACCAAGACAACGACCTCCTTTCCTCCATCAAGTTAGCCTCTTTAATCTTCAATGAACATTAATGAAATTTAAGGTCAAAGTCTTCATGATGTGGATCTTGTTTCTACTTCAGAGAATTTTTAGTCTATTATACTTTCTTTCTAAGACTTTTCTTCTCTTCGCATGGGTGACAAATGACAAAGGATTGATCCCTGCAATGATGTTTGGCAGAGTTCATTCTTAGGTACTTGCATATCACTATAGAACGCAGACTTCGACCTCCTTCTATCACCGTGGAATTGCAGACTTCGGCTTCCTTTATTCACTGTGTAATTGTAGACTCCGGCATCCTTCACTCACTGTGTAATTGCAAACTTCGGCTTCCTTTACTCACTGTGGGATTTCAAACTTTGGTTTCCTTCACTTGCTGTGGGATTTCAAAACCGAACTTACTTGTCACACACTTAAGCAGGGACGAGTTTACTTGGCATATATAGTCGTTGGAGCCTCCACAAATGAGCTGACATGATCAATAAGGCTAGGCCGACTTGTCATTGTATTGTAGGCCGACTAGTAAATAGTTGAGGAGGCTGACTTGATGGGGAAGGAGTAGGACAATAAAAATAATTTTCTTTCTTGACCTTAAGGAGCCCAAGAAGGGTTTCTTACAAAAATAATTTTGACTTTGATTCAACAAAAATCCTAGAGCACACAATGGGTGCTTTGACCTATTGACTATTGACCCAAGCATGAAACCATGCTTTAATAAGTCAATTTAATAATAATTTTTTTTTAACTTTTATATATTACATTATGACTCAAGTACAATTATGAAGACCGAACCTAGTTACATTCTTCAACACCAACATGGTTTCAGAGCTAAGGTGAACAAGAAGCTGGAAGAATCAACTTGAGGACACAAGAAGGGATTTGCTAAGGGGAAAAGGAAGACCTATTGATCTAGAAGAAGGGTCACATCAGAAGAAAGCTTGAAGAAATAGACTATAAAGAAGATTGTTGTTCTCCCTCTATTGAATAAAAGGATCTAGTTGAAGACTCATTGGAAGACCTCCCTGAAGGAAGCATCAAAGGATTTTAGTGTCATCACTTTTGGAAGGCATTGTTGATGTCTCTTTGAAGATCTTGAAAATATCAAGATAGTTGAGACATCATCAAAATGGAAAGACTCTTGATCATCGAGTAAGTATCATATTATTACTCTATGTCTGAATCTAAAAGTCATATGGATTATTTCTTCAATGAAAGCAATAAGCTCGTTAGCTCATCAAATTTCCTAGCATGGAAGAAAAGGATTGACCTGGCACTTACAGAATATTTAGGAATTGAATATGTTACTAGTGAAATTACTGAACCGAGCTAAGGCCAAACTCAAGAACTAGTGAAATACAAGAAAGGAGAAGTTAAGGCGCAAAGGATCATCGTTGAATCTATTAAGGATCCTCTTGTTCCATTTGTTGCAAACTTGAAACTTCCAAGGCTATGTATGAAAAGATAGTAAATTTGTCCTTTGTAAGTACATCAGGACAAAAGATGTCTTTGAGGAACAAGCTATAAAGAATGAAGAAATGAAAGGATGAGGACATGGCATCCTTTCTAATGAAGATCTCTCAATTAAGAGATCATTTGCAGGGGCTTGGAGAGAATTTATGATTCGAAAATGACCATCTGTGTACTAAATGCATTGCCACTAGAATGGAGCAGCTTTGCAACAAGCATCTACTCTAAGAAAGACTCAACTCCTTTTGATGAGTTATGGGCTCAATGCATCTTGGAAGAAACTAGGATCAAAGTAAAGGATGACAATGGATTAGATGAACAGTCTCAAGCCTTTATAACTAGAGTCAAGAAGCTGAAGAAGGGAAAGTTTAGAAAGTCCAAGAAGAAAGATATGCCCAGGGTTCAATGCTTTAAATACAATGAGTATGGAAACTTTAAGATGGATTGTCCAAACCAATAGAACAACAAAAGAAAGGAAAGAAGCAAGGCTCACGTGGATAAGGAAATGGGAGAACCTGAGAAGAAGCCGAAGAAAGAAGAAGTGAAAGATATTTACTATTGAAGAAGGCACCCTATCTGTCAGGTTCTTTGAGAAGATTAATCTTTCCTTTAGGATAGTATGCATTATTGTTTCCTATAGAACAATCTTGATTTTTGTATGACACCATAGATACAAGTATATTAGAGTCTACTTGGTTAAGTTGTTTCGTAGAAATCATCTAGTCTTTAAAGATAGATAGATAGACCATTTTGCATATTGTTCATCCAAGCATTATCTAACATTATGTTAGAGGTAGTCATCTTGCTAAGATGGATAATCATGATCCTGTAAGAACCATCACTTTGGAAGGTTCTTGGAGGAAGCATTATGACAAGGTTAGTACACATTCCATATAGTATGGAAACAATATTGTGAAAGGGATGAACGAATGCAATGGGTCAGGGTGTCAGCTTATTATGGGACATATAGCTAGATGACGAAATAAGAAGCATAGGAATGCTTATTGAAAGTGAGTGAGAGTGTCACTGGCCTCCTAGACAGTGCATCTACCACTATGTTTTGTTTTCCCTTGACATACTCTATCTCGAAATCATAAGCCTGGATCTTACTGATCCACTTCTGATGCCTCTCCTATAGCTCCTTCTACTTCAAAAAGAATAAAAAATTGTTGTGATTAGTCTTCACCTTGAACCTTTTTCCCACCAAGTATTGCTAGAATTTGTCCAGAGCATGCATAATGGCTAGCATCTCCTTATCATATATGGAATACACTCTCTCATGGTTCTGTAGCTTTGGTCTCTCAAATGAAATAGGGTGACCTCCCCACATCAAAGTTGCCCCAATGCTCTCTCCAGATGCATCGCACTTGTTGACCACACTTCGTTAACTATCTGAGAAAGCAGAGTACAAAGAAAGTGGAGAAAATTTTTTGATGATCAAAGTCATCAGTCGCCCTCATTCATCATTGTAAACCCAATCTCTGCAAATTTTATTGTAAATGATGCTAGTATGACCATTTAATTATGTAACAACACCTACGTAAGCCTCTAATTTTGGCAAAGAATTTCATCCTAGGAAACTTTTTAACCCCTCCGAATTATGTGTGTTTGTAAACACTCATAATCGGCAGAGTTTTTCTTCCAGTTAAACCCCAAAGCTAAGGTGGAATTCATTGACAAGGTCTTAAGTGAGTCCCAGTGTTTATCGAGTCTGATGTAAAATTGTGTTTAGGAATAATTTTAGTGCATGATCTCTTGTAATCAGAACACCATGGCTAAATTATTTTATTATAAGGACACTTGGTTTCATACTAGATCATACTGTGTTGTAGAATTGGGTAATATCTTGAGGGTCTATGTTTAATGTGTATTTCCCCTTCTAAGAGTTGATATTGTAATTATTTTGATGTGAAAATATTTCAGTACATGGTCCCTCACAATCAAACACCATGGCTAAAATATTTGAGGGTGCAAAAATTATTAAATCCCCTCTAGAGTCAATTAATTAATTTTCGGGCTAAATTAAATTAAAATCCTAAGCCAGAAAATCAATTAATTTTGAGTCAAAGATAATTATAGAGAAAATTAATTTCTCTCCTAGTGGAAAATAATAAAAAATTCGTGGGTCAAAAGAAAGTCACTTTTTGGAGGTCCTCCACCACGGGAAAAATGGATATTTTAAGAAAAATTGAGCCATTGGACCTTGGTGGTTAAGTCAAAGTCAATTCTTTTAGCAAATTAATCCAAAATATTAATACTTGGATTAATTAAAAATGGTTTTTAAGAGAAGTTCGATTTTTTTCTCAAAAATAAAAAATCAACAGTGGAGTTTAAAAGATCATCAAGTAATTTTCAACGATTGAGATTATTTTGACAATGATCAAGCCAACTTGTTGTTATTTTCCACTTGGAGGGGTTTTCTCTATATAAAGAAGCTATTGAGCTATCTTTGAGGGGAATCTTTGGATAAGTAATTTTTTGTAATGCTAGTATTGAGCTACAACTCTGCTAGGACATTTTTTTATCATAATAGAAAGACTTTGGGGTTCGGTCCATGATGTTCTTCCATTTGTTGATATGTGGTATGTGTTAGCTATGTGTTATCCTATATTGTGCTGAATAGTTTTTTTATAATTGTTATTTCAATTATCAGTGATAAGAACATTCTATTGGTATGAACTATCTTAGGTGATCTGATTCACCATATGATCTAAAAATTTTATCTTGAGAGGATTATAGAGATTTACATGTACGCTAACCCTTGGGATCCAAGTTCACAGACTGCGGGGAAGAGTTGTCCCTGTTTGGGCTCTAAGGTTTCGTTGTGGGAAATTATTTTGCAAAAGGGTTTTGGTCAATCTATCTTTCAAAATTATTCATCCAAAAAAATTTATTTCAAAATTCTCAAAAAAAAAATTATTTGTATCTTTAGCTAAAAAGAATTAATCTGCTAATGAGAGCTTGTAATTTTAATTTGTAAATATTGTACATATTTGTGATTATTGCTAACCCTTGTTTTATTTTGTAGATCTTGGGGTTTTGGGGGTTTTGAAACTTTTTAATATATATTTGGGGTTTGAAATTCTTTCATTCATTTATGCAGGTGATAGCTCAAGGGTTTTGAAGCAATAATTATTTTAAGGGCTATTCATCCAAGCAAGGAAAGTTGATCTAGGCCCTTGAAGGTAAGATCTAGCCTCCCCAGAACCCAACTACCATAAATTCAGCATCCAGTTGAAGAAGGAAGACGTTGGCCCTAAGGAAGTGATTTTTTTTTGGTATTTTTGTGGTGAAATTCTAGTGATTACAGGGGTCTGAAACTTTTTTTAGGCCTTTTAAGCCTAGCCGAAGGTTGTTTGAGCCTAGACAGCCCCGCTCTTCCTCTCTATCCCCTTACGGTTGCCCTTTTGTTCCTTTCAGGGGTACCACATGTTGATTTTGGGTAGCATTGAAGGTGATCTAGCTCCGAAATTTTGTGGAGGGGCTAATATTCATGAGATCTCCAAGCCCCAGAATTCGTTTGGAGAAATTTCACTAGGATGATGAGTTATTAAAATAATTAATATTTTTAATGGGGTCCCTAAGTCTAAACTTAGGAAAATAAAAATATCAATGGGTATTAATAAAGATATGGGTGAGAAGCTTCTAAGAGATGATGATCGAGTCTGCTTTAATCTTAGCTATTGATTAAAGACTTAATCTCCATCATTGATTCACCAACAGGAAAAGTATAAGAGAAAACTTGAGAGTTATTTGGAGATACACCGAGCAAATACTCAGTAACTCGAGGGAAATCGATTCTTAAGGAGAAGAAGTTCGAATTCAAAGGGAGAATAGCAAGGTGAAGGAAGAGGAGGGTATCAGCATCAATCAGAGACTGAGGAAGAGGTGACGCAGAGGGTCTAAGAGACATCACAGAGGGAAGATCACTGAGATAGCACAATTGGAGATGCAAGCTAATGCAAAAGTGACGCAAAGGAGGTAGAGGGTCTCTAGGGTGTCAGAACTTCTCCAGGAGGAGGAGAAACATTGTCTCAAGTGTTTTATCTCAGAAGCGTCTCAGTATTCTATAGAATCTTTCTATGTAAAAAGATTGTTGTTGAAGATTAATAAATAAATCCTCATCTATTGCACCGGTTTTCCCGCATTGGGTTTTTCCGAGGACAGTTCTCCAAAAATAACTGTGTTGATGTGATTGATTCTTGTGCTTGTATATCATTGTTATTTTTCTCTGTGCTATTACGTGATAACTGCAGTAGAATTTATTTTAATGTTTACTAAAGGGTTTTATAAATAACTTCTTGTGGAAAATAAGTAGGAGAAATAAATCAATTACTGCAGTAGAATTTCGTGTTCGAAATTTTCACACCGCAACCCCTTCCTAGGCCTTCATCCTCCTCTTTTTTCCTTGTCCACAGCCTTAGGCTGACTCTCCAAGCCCTCAACCCCCTTTTTTCCTTTGGCCGCAGCCTTCAGTTGCCTCTCCAAGCCCTCAACCTCCCTTGTGCCCTTGCTGCAAGCCCTAAAGGGCCTTCTCCTTATGCCACAGCCCGATTTAGGGCATTCTCTTGCCCTGCGTCAACCTTCCAGGGCTTGACGTTAGCCCTATTGGGCTCCTCCTCTTTGCTTTAGGCCTTATTTGGCCTTGATCCCCTCTCCCAGAGCCTTTAGGACTTTCTCCCTCTATCGTTGCCTTTCCTAGCTTGATAGTCTTGCCCTAAACCTATATTCAGTCATCTCTGATTTTTGTACTGTTTTAGTGAACTAAGTTGTGTGGAAAAAGCCTGCAAAAAAAGAGATTAAATCCTAAAATTGAAATTTTCTCAACAAAACGACTTAATCCTCTGATTTTTTACAGAGTTTTTAAGAAATGAAAAAATCGCAATTTATTCATTATATGCCCAAATTTATTGGGAGTCGACCGAAAAAGTCAGTCGTCCTCCCAGGACATGGATAAAGAGGTTTAAAAGGCTGCAATGATATCATTTTCTTCTGTTTTTTCTCCCATTCGGCGTTGTGGAGATTCATAGTTGTTTGGCATTGCCCTAAAGGAGAATATTTGTGAGTTTTGTGGTGGGGATTTGAAGATTTGTCCACCGCTCAACGTGAGAGATTCAAAGTGCCGAATTGTTGCTACCAGGTATGTATTTTAATTTATCTTGTAGTTTTTTTTAGACAAATGGCTTCTTAAATCTTTTTATACTTCTCTAAAATTCTATTAGTTTGTTTATATCTTATTTTTGCCTAGAATTTTGAAAGGGAAACATTCTTTAGAATCTAGATTGAAGTAAAACTTCTACTTTCAAGAATAAAATGACAAAAATTCAAACCTTTGTTTACTGAATCTGAGAGTTTTCAAGTGACTGAGAAGAGGCATTTAATTTTTAAAATCTAAAATTACTATTGCATTTGTGTTTGCTTCTTATGAGATGGGAAATTTTTAATTTGTTTCAATTTTTTTTGTGCCCAAGTTTAAATTCAAGTTCAAAGTTTAAAACAAAATGCCAAGGCTTTTGGACGCTATGTGGGAATATGGTGAACCTGATACTATACACAAATTTGGGAGGATCAATAGAATGTATTTGACTTGCAAGTTGTGTGGCAAGCATATGTTAGGAGGTATCAACATATTAAAATTCCATTTGGAGCAAATTCTAGGGCAAAATGTTGACCTTTGCCCAAATACAACTCCAGAAATCATCCGACAAGCCATTCAATCGTTGATGGATAAAGATGAGGGAAAAGACACCAGGGCAGCACTAAAATTCCAACTTGTAGGGGCCTCAAGAGTGGGGGGAATTGAGAGTGGCAGTGCTTCTTCAGCGTCACCTTCCTCACCCATATGTCCCAACCCCTCATCTATCTCATCTTTTTTTGTTCCTAGAACCACACCTAGTGCACAACTTGGCATCAAATCAGCACTTAAAAAAAAGGAAAAGGCAGAAGCTAACAAGTTGGTCAGTAAGTGTCTTCTATGGAGTGATGTTCTTTTCAACATTGGCAAGACAAATCCATTCTACTAGCCTATGTTTGGTGTTGTTGTTGTCGTTGGCCAGGGGTACAAAGCCCCCACCTTTGCAAAATCGAGAGGGCCTCTTCTTCAAGATGAAAAGATTGATTGCACTTCTAGATTGGAGGAGTTTAGGGCATCATGGGAACAAACTGGATGCACAATCATGTCAGATGGTTGCACTGACCAGAAGGGTAGGACCCTTCTTAACTTCTTGGTTAGTTGTCCCAAGGGAACAATGTTTATGAAATCCATTGATGCGTCTACACACATTAAAGATGCACATACATTATGTGAGTTGTTGGACCTCTTGTTGTTGGACCTCTTCATTTAGGAAGTAGGCCCAAGCAATGTTGTCCAAGTTATAACGGACAACGCTGCAAATTATGTTGCAACTGGCAAGTTGCTTATGGAGAGGTATCCTAACTTGTTTTGGATACCTTGTGCTGCTCATTGCATTAACTTGATATTGGAGGATATAGGTAAGATTCCTATTGTGAGGGATATTGTTGAATCAGTGAGAAACATAACAAAATTTATATATAATCATGCATCTGTGCTTAGCTTGATGAGAAAATTCACCAAAAACAAAGAGTTGGTGCATCATGCCATTACACGATTTGCCACTACTTTCATATCTCTTCAGTCTCTGTTGAATTCTATGTGGGATGTGAAGAGCATGTTTCTTTCACCTGATTGGCGAGATTTATCTATTAGCCACAAACCAGATGGAGAGGGCATATGCAGACTAGTTTCATATGATCAGAGCTTTTGGGCAGGAGTAGAGGAGGTGTGTGCCATTTCAGAACCTTTAGTAGGGGTTCCTCAGTTGGTTGATGGAGACAAGCCCGCAATGGGCTACTTGTATGAGGTCATGATAGGGCCAAAGAAGCCATTCGTGCTTATTATGAAGATAAGGGAGACGAGGGGTTAGAGAAACAACAGGTCATATGGAGAGTGACTGATGAGCGATGGAACAATACCCTCCATTGCCCCATTCATGCTACAGGAATCTACCTCAACCTCGCATTTGCTTACGCCTGTGGTTTCAAATTTGATGCCGAGGTGATGGATGGATTCTTCACTTGTGTCGAGAGGATGGTGTCATCTAAGCAAGAACATGAAAATATTTCTAAAGAAATGGAGGTATATAGGATGGGAGGTGGCACATTTGGTTTTACCATGGCTATTAAGAATAGGATGACTAAAATCCCAAGTAAGCTTCAGTTTGTTTCAAACTTTCAAGTTTAGAATTTCAATGTTTTTTTATGTTTCTCATTTTTCTTTTAACTTGTAGATGCTTGGTGGGCAAGCTATGGTGCCAGAGTATCCCATATCCAAACGCTTGCCATTCGAGTGCTCAGCCAAACATGCAGTTCCTCTAGGCATGAGTGCAACTGGAGTGTATTTGACAAAATATACAGCAAAAAGCGCAAGAGGTAAAAAAAATTCAAATTAAATATTTTGAATTGATTTGATTATTTTTAATATTTAAATTTTCTAAGTACTAATTTACAATCTATGACCCTAATACAGATTGGAGTCCCAACGCCTCAATGACATGGTCTACGTCTACTATAATCTTCGATTGTGGGTGAGACAACTTCAGACACCTATTGTTGTGGAAGCCAGCTCATTGGACAATATTGATACCACCGCTACATGGAGGGTCGAGACTGAGACGTCGATCATGGACTCAATCCCAGATTGGTTAGGTGTGGATCTAGATGAGGTAGCAGTTGCAGGGGAGGGAGAGCTAGAGGTAGAGGAGGAGGAGCATAGGACAGAGGCCACCTCTTCCATCAGCTTCTAGAGGACCACTAACTCCATTTGTATTTCCAGGGGCTAGGCCTTCTTCCTCTAGAGGAAAAGACAAAGCCATTCCCTATTCCCGTAAAAGGGGAAGAGGATCTCAATGACTGATTTCTTTATGACTTTTAGATGACTCATGATATACATTTATTATATTTTTTGTTGATATTTTGACTCTTGAGAATTGAGACTCAGACAAGACTCAAGATTTAGGAGTTGATTCACTATTTTGATATGTGATGTAGCACTAGACTTCATATACATATTATATATTAGCTTTCTTTACATGTTTATGTGGAAATGCATATATTTGATGTTGTGGATACTCTAGATGTTAAAAAAATTAAAAAATGAATATTTTTGTGTTTTTTTTAATTTTGCTGACTTTTTGCCGACTTTTTCGAGAAACTCCCAACTTTAACGAGTCTTTCAACTTTTGGACCCTTTGCCAAATTAATCCCGACTTTGACTTTTTCCAGATTGGAACTAACATCTTGTGCTGCAGTGTTTTTCTTGCTAACATTGTGGTTGCCGGAAGTGGAAGTCATCTCCAAGCCTTCTAGCCCTCAACTAGGCCCTTAGGCCTCTTAGTTTGCTTCTCTATCCCTCATTTTCTTCTTTTTCTTGCTACAGCCATTTATTCAGTCCCATAACACTGATAAAAAACATTAAAAATGACAAAAGTTAATAATCACTCAACTTCATTAAAGGTTCATTGGCACTCATTTGGCATTAATTGTTTCGCACCTTGTTGGCCTTTTGGAGGACTGAATCACTGATTTTCTGAGTTGTATAGGTCTAACTTATGTTCTGTTAAGGTCTGAAGTGAATGTTTAAAGTCTGATCTATAGCTTATAAGGGGTCATAAAACTAATTGGCAGTCATTGGAAGGTTTCTTTCTTGGATTTTCTAGTTCATTCTTGACATATTGCATCATTTTTTAAAGGCTGATATACTAAATCTAATGTCTGATATAAATTTGCAGATCTCTGAATACAAGGTTGCAGCAGTAATAAATAGCATTAAAGGCTCCTAAAGTAACTAAGGAAACAAATCTAATTCATGAGCATTCAATGTTGAAGTGATTTGGGCTTAAAATTTGGTCAAGGGTTCATTGGTGTCTTGTCATATTTTGCATCGACATTTTGCATTCATCTTTTGGCATCTTTGCAATTTGTATACAAGTGCTCTTTATTGATTTGACATTCTTGCTTCAATTGGCATATGTGTTAAGTGCTCCAAAGGGTTAATTGAGTTGCTAATTGCTCTAAGAAAATATTATTAGTGATCAACTCTCTTTTTCATTGATAGCTAATATTATTGCGACATTGTTCCTAAAACAATAACTCTAGTTTGTCATTGCTATCATTGGTTATTGGACAAGTGAACACATTTCTCTTCATTATTGTGGAATAATCAATTCTTGTGGATTTACTAACTTGTTAATCTATGTCACTCTTAAAGCACTTGTCTAATCATTGTGATAAGAGAAACCTTTAAGTAATCAAATTGTGTTCATAAGGAATTCAATTTTTCTCTTTTGCATCTAATTGGCACATTAATAATCTTGGAGGTTGCTAATTGTGTTAAGAAGCATTGGACCTGTTGATTTATTTGTCATTTAATGAGCAATTGTCTATTGGTAATCTTGGCAACATAAACTTGCACCGTTTATTTTGAGCACTCTCTCCTGTGGTGAAGATTGTCATTATTCATTGTTAAAGTATTTCGTTGTTCTAAATTGAAAATCATTGTAACTTGTCTTTAAGTACTTGAAAACATTTAATAACTTCACCTAAATAGTTATCACTCATTTTTCCACTTGCATTGTAGGCTTAGTCTTGGACTAATTAATTTACCTCCAAGCATAAGCTTGGTTGATAGAAAGATAGGATCACCTTTCTCACCCACCTTGTGAAGACTAGACCCTCTTTAGTAATTAACCTGTTGACCTTGCAGTCGTCAGAGCCACAATCTTTGTAGCGTCGAAGGCATTGAGTGGTTAAAACTCCAGGGGAGGTATCATTAATATAGCCTTTGTTATCTTCCCTTGGGTTTCTCGCTCACAACCTACTCTAGAGATTAGCTTCAAAATAGTTGAGAGGAAAGATTCACCTAAGTAGGCATCTAATTTAAAAGAAACCAAGATTCTGCATTTCACTTAGATTTTAGGTGTCACACTTCATTTAAGATAGTGAAGCATCCTGAAGCAGCAATTGTTCATCCAGTGGCTTGGTAAATAATTCATTTTAAGCAAGTATTTGACTCCATTTAGGCATTGGTCTTTCAAGCTAATCTAATCAAATCATTAAATTTGCTAATTTAACCAAGTTGCTAGGCCATTCAGTTGTGTCTCCCAGACCTGTCGATTGATGACGAGTCTTGCATCTTCACATTACATAAGGACTATCCGCCATAGCCTGCTATAGGGAGACAACTATAGCGGAGATGGCATGGATCAGAGATAGTAACCAAATTCGAATTCGAATTCAATATGGAAAAAATTCGATTACCTAAAACACAATATGGAAAAAATTTGGAAGTAGAGATCTTTCAAAATTAAATTATTTTTAAATTAAAGAAAAAAAAAAAAAAAATCTAGATTCTAATATATATTTTAAAAAATATCATATTCTCAAATCTTAAAATTTAATATAACCCTTAAAAATAAAAAAATAACAACATTATTAATTAATAACTAAAACAACATAATTCTCTCCCTCCTAGATTTAGCATTTCTAGTAAAACACACTTTCAAAGACTTGTTTGCAATGTAGATTTTGTTAGTCCAGATATGCATTCTACTCAATTCAAAACAGAGAGGAAGGGAGAAACATACCCCGACTTTAATTCATCGTTTCGATTTTGTTACTAGTGGGGAATAGGGGAAGTATAAAATTCAAATAACAAAAATTGGAGACTATATATTTTATAAAT
>APFE031682302.1:0-10918 GCA_000404065.3 Pinus taeda | reverse complement strand
CTCCAATACATTCCTAAGCGTAGACCAATCTAAAATGGCCCTTATCTTCTCCTGATGAACTCTAACTCCATCCTCCCAAATCACATGCCCCAAATACAACATCTTCATCAACCCAAACTCGCACTTGGACATCCTAGCATAGAACTACTGCTCCTCCAAGATGCACAAGACCTCCTCCAAGTGTTGTAGATGCTCCTCCCAATTCCTGTTGTAAATCAAGATGTCATCAAAGAATACCAGCACAAATCTACGAAACTGCTTAAGGAACACATGGTTCATGCAAGGCTGGAAGGTTGTGGGTGTGTTGGTTAGCCCAAAGGGCATCACCAAGAACTCAAAGTGCCCATAGTGGCACCGAAATGTTAGTTTCTATAGCATCAGATGTGTTCTAGCCACGAAATTTGGTGGGGAGGCTAGAATGCATGAGATTTCCAAAAACCCAAAAATCATTTTTAGAAATTCCACCTAGAGATGACTTAATTAGATTATTAGCCTATTTTTTAATGTTTCCTAAGTCTAAACTTAGGAAAATTAGTTAATTAATCAAAATTAATTAAGTCAAGGTGAAAATAGTCTAGAAAATCACACGGATCGATCCAAAAATGATCTAAGCCATTGATTAAGATTTAATCTTGGCCGTTGGAGTCCCAACAGGAAGATATAAGAAGGGATTGATGTGGTGATTGAGAACACACTCCTGCAGTTCGATTTCCTTGGCAAATCGATTTCCAGAGAGCAGCAATAGTTGTCGAAGAGCCAAAGATCAAAACAGAATTAGTGAGGGGCAGAGATAATGATTCGGAGGAAATTTTCCGAATCCAGAGAGGCAACAGCAAGGAGGTTGAGTTATTCCTAGTGATGCAACGCAAAGGACTGCGTAGCTGCTTCAAAAGAGAAACTCGATTTAGCCGGAGGAAAAATTGTTTTCAGTTCAAGAGGTTGGGCAAAGGTTCCAGAGTGTCAGAGAAGAAATTTCCTCAGCAGAGACATGCATAACGACTTCATCAAAGGCATTTCAGAGCCTAGATGTCATAGGGCTTGCACAGATCCTGACGTAGAGGGTCCATGAGGACGAGTTTTCTAAAGGAAAGTTGTGTCAAGGTTGCTTGTGGAAGAAGGGTAATTCCCTTACATAATTTTGGCCAAATTTTCTTGTTGTTTGGCTTGCCAGTTTGGCATCCAAAGATTGTACTCATATTCCACTGTTGCATAATAATAAAACCCTCAGCTGTTGCACCGGTTTTCCCAGCTTGGGTTTTTCCAGGGACAATTGTCCAAAAATAATTGTCAATTTTATTGTGTGCTAGATTTTCTCAGTTTCTAGTGCTATTTTTCTTCTGATTTGTGAAAATCGCAGTGTGAATTATTTGGTATTTATCGTAGCAAACTACAAATAAATTGTTAAATAAATTAACAATTAGGAAAATAATTTCTAGTTGTTGTGATAGATGAAATTCTCACATGGTATTAGAGCATGAGTGATCAGTCAGGAAGCTCTGAAGTGGAGGAAAGAATTTCGTTGCTCAGAGGGAGTAGCAGGTCGAAATTCCTAGAGGTTGCGTAGTTCATTGACCGGCAGACCGAATTGTTGGGCTAGGAATTCGATCTTCAGTTGGAGGGTTGTAGAAAAGTCGAGTTGCCTAGGTTAGTGATTCTAGCAGTTAGAGGGAGCAGCAGCAACTCAAATTTTTGCTAAGCAGATTCCTTGGTTGGACACAGACAGTTTTGCAGCAGCAGAACTAGCGTCGAGTGGAAGAGAAAAGCACTCATAGAAGAGGGAAAATTTCTCTCAGGGAACTTCGAGTCTCAGAAGTTCGATTTTTCCAAGCAAATTAACAATAGCAGCTATAAGATCTACACATTCCAGGAGGGAGTGTGAGTAGCAGAGCAGTAGCCAAGCAGAAGGAAAGAGGGAGTTTTCAACAGATCAGAGATGGCCACAACAGGGTTTAGAAATAAGGAAAGTTTGGATGGATGTTCCAACTACGTCATCTGGAAGGCTAGGATGTCCTTCCTTCTAGATGAATATGGTCTGAAATCCTACATAGATAATGTGGTGCCAGTTCCCCAGGATGCAGATCAACGCAAAAAATACAAGAAGGGGATGGAAAGGGCGAAGCAGTTGATCTTGGATGGAGTCTGAGATCATATAGTCTCACATCTAGCAGATAAAGGTACAACCGGAGAGATGTGGGTAACTCACTCCACACCATATCAAGGTACTTCCAAGCAACGAAAGATGTTCCTGGAAGAAGAGTTGATATGCATAAGGATGCAAAACGGAGAAGGCATAGATCCCTTCCTCACCAGGATTCAGGAGATCCGAGATTAGCTTGCAGTTCTTGGGACAGTGCCTCAACCATCAGAGTTAGTGTGATTGCACTAAATATTGTCTCGAAGGATTGGCAAGTGTTTGTCCAAAGTATATTGGGCAAACACACTTTGCCAAGATGGGACAAGATGTTGGCCGATTTGCGGCAGGAGTTAACGCGAGCTCTATTAAAGAGCTCCATCTACGGCAACAGCAATAGCGGATCGAAGGGTGTGAAGGAAGAGGAGAATATGGCCCTTACATCGAAGGGTCCCAGTCAGGGGTAGGGGGAGCAGAAGAAGAAGAAGAAGAAGGACCTATCTAAGGTCAAGTGCTTCAGGAATGGCAAGTTTGGCCACTACAGTACCCAATGTCCTCTCAGGAAGAACGACAAGCAGGAGATGCAGGACCAAGCGGCAACGCATGCTGAGATAGATAGGCTATCCTCCAGGTTGGAGAAAGATTTTGTGATGTTTGCAGATATACCTCCATAAGTGAGGTGGGTGACTTGGTGTTGTAGCCCCAAAGAGCTACAAAGATTGGGCAGGGTCCTTGAGGAGTTCGCCTCCTGGATCATTACTCGGCTACAAGGGGCCCACAGTATTCAGTAGCAGGATGGATCAATGACGATTGATGCAGTCAGTACTAGAGCGACAGTTGCAGACTAGTAGCAATCAGAGGTTGAGGAGCGCAATGCAGTCCTAACAGCAGAGCAGGTGGCTCAGTGCAAAGTTGGCAGTAGCGCAGAGTCTTTAGTGACAGTGCAGATGCTAGTAGCAATCAGAGACTCGGGAGACAGATGCATCATACTAAACACAAATGATTCAGTATTTTGGATGCTTCTCAGTGGCAGTAGTTGCAGTTGCAGCAACAACAAATGAGAGGGAGTTACAGTGTAGACGCAATGTTGGCAACAGTATAGTAGTGTTAGCAGCAACATAGATGCAACATCAGAGTTGTGCAGTGGTTGGTGGGCAACAGTAGCCAGACATCAACAGTGTGACAGAAGGTGATACAAAGACAGGGTGTTGTGGCAAGATATGCAGCACTAGATAGAACACAGTCCTCGCTAAGAGGGAGTGTTAGCTTTTGTAGCATCGAATGTGTTCTAGCCACGAAATTTGGTGCAGAGGCTAGAAGGCATGAGATCTCCAAAACCCATAAATCATTTCTAGAAATTCCACCTAAAGATAACTTAATTAGGTTACTATCCTATTTTTTAATGTTTCCTAAGTCTAAACTTAGGACAATTGGTTAATTAATCAGAATTAATTAAGTCAAGGTGAGAATAGTCTAGAAACTCACACGGATCAATCTAGAAATGATTTGAGCCATAGATTAAGATTTAATCGTGGTTGTTGCAGTCCCAATAGGAAGATATAATAAGGGATCGATGTGGTGATGGAGAACACAATCCTGCAGTTTGCTTTCCTTGGTAGATCGATTTCCAGAGAGTAGCAACAGTTGTCGAAGAGCCAAAGATCGAAGTAGAGTCAGTGAGGCGAAGAGACAGTGATCTAGAGGAAGTTTTCCAGATCCAAAGAGGCAGCAACATGGAGGCCAAGTTATTCACAGTGAGGCTGCGCAGAGGACTGTGCAGTTGCTTCAAAAGAGCAACTCAATTTAGCTGGAGGAAAAATTGTTTTTAGTTCCAGAGTGTAGAAGAATCAATTCCCTCAATAGAGACAGGCAGAACAACTTCAGCAGAGGTAGTTCAGAGGTTAGACGTCATAGGGCCTGCGCAAAGGCTGATGCAGAGGGTCCAAGAGGACGAGTTTTCTGAAGGAAAGTTTTGTCAGGGTTGCTTGTGGAAGAAGGGTAATTCCCTTACATATTTTGGCCAGATTTTCTTGTTTGTTTGGATTGCCCATTGGGCATCCATAGATTGTACTCAGTTTTCACTGCTACAAAAATAAAACCCTCAGTTGTTGCACTGGTTTTCCCAAGTCGGGTTTTACTGGGGACAATTGTCCAAAAATAATTGTATTAATTTTATTGTGTGCTAGATTTTCTCAGTTTCCGGCACTATTTTTCTTCCATAGTTTATTTGTGAAAATCACCGTGTGAATTATTTGGTATTTTTCGTAGCAAACTGCAAATAAATTGTGAAATAAATTAAAAATTAGGAAAATAATTTCCAGTTGTGGTAGATGAAATTCTCACACGAAACACAATCTTTGGGATATCTTGCTCTCTCACCTGAATATTATAGTATCCCGAGTGCAAGTCTATCTTAGAGAAGTATTTGGCTCCTCTAAGCTCGTCCATCAGCTCATCAATGTGCGAGATCGAATACCAGTTCTTCAACGTCCTCTTGTTCAATGCCCTGTAGTCAATTTACATGCGTAGTGTCCCATGCTTCTTCTTCACTAACACCAATGAAGAAGCAAAGGGACTAGAACTGGGCCTAATGTGCCCCAATGCAACAACTCTTGAATGGCCCTCTCAATCTCATCCCGGTATGCCTTGGGATGCCTGTAGGGAGTGGTAATGATTGCATGCACCCCCTCCTCTAACTCTATAGTGTGCTCAAATCCCCTGTCAAGTGGACGGCCTAGTGGAATGTCTTCGAACACCACTTGATACTTCTCCAATAACGCTAAAATATTTGGGGTGTGGTGGTTGCTCCTGTTTCCCCGACTTTAAGATGTGTAACACTACTGCCCACGCTATGTCTCCATGTCTCAAATTATCTTCCATCTTGTGACTTGACACAATCTGGAGTGGGTATGAATGCATGCTTCTCAATACTACCAGCTTCCCACCTGGCCCCACGAATTTCATCTCTAGTTTCTTCCAATCTATAGCAACATGCCCAGGCAAATATAGCCAATGGGTACCCATCACCACATTGGTGTCTCGTACATCAATAAAAAATAAATTATTTATCACAGAGTAGTTCCCCATGGTCAGGGTCATACTGGGAACATATCTCATGCATTGCATGGTCCTATCTCCAAGCACCAACATTGAGAATCCCTTGAAAGCCTCTGTGTGTATACCTCTACGTTCCACCATCCGTGCATCAATGAAATTGTGGGTATCCCCACTGTCCACCAACAATGACACTCATCCCTACACTGTGCCCCTAATCCTCAGTGTCAAATACTTCAGAACTCCCCGAAGCGAAGCAATAAGTCCCCATGTGGGTAGTGGTTGTCCTCCTCCTCTAGGTGGTGGTGGTGGTCCTCCTCCTATAGTCTGTGGGCGGCAATCACCTCAATTTGTCTTTGGGTCATCCACATCCTTTGACTCACTGTCAGAAAATACCTCTATATAATGGGCCTTGCCCTTGGTGCACCGATGCCCTAGTGCCCATGGCTCTTGGCAAGTAAGCCATAGCTTCCTCCTCTGAAGGTCTCTTCTGGTGTCATCATACAATTGTCCTCACCCCGTCCACTCCTTCTAAGGAGGTCTAATGTCCTTAACTTTCTAGGGAAAGGTAGCCCTAGGAGGTACTAGTGTCCTGGTCTTCGAGACCGCATCAAGCATGTCCCTAGTCCGATTAATGGCATCCTACAATGATACCAGTGTGTAAGCTCACCCAACCACGTAGTGGCTTTGCCAGCCCCTCAATGAACAACATGATCAACCTCGTCTTCGAGATATCAGAGACCATAACAGCTAGTCTATGGAACTCCGCCATGTATGTCTCAGTGCTACCCGCCTTCTTCAAGTTGGCCAACTCCCAAAAGTGTAACTCGGGGTCCTTCCTGTCAAATCTCTCCACCAACGTCCTCATGAACTCGTTGTGTGACATACTCGATGCATGCCCCAAAGTAACCAATCTATGGTACCACAACTTCTGCGCATCTCCCTCCAAGTGAAGTGTGGAAAATATAATCGCATTTGTCTCCCTCATGGGATTCAGGTGGAAGTATGTATCTAACTTCAGAATCCATGCCCTAGCTAGGCTCCTAGTTGATCCATCAAAATAGGGCATTGTCACCTTTCCTGCCATCTTCTGAGTATCCTGATTTTGTTGGTGTTGTCCTCCTCTGAAAGGTACTCTTGTCCCGGATCTATATTTTTCCTTTAGGTGGCAATAGTCCCCAAAGGAAAAAACTCTCTAGACCTTGGGATCCAATGCCTCGTACTTGTCAACTCCATCATTGAAAGATCTCATCAACTCAGCAAATGTATCTGACTCCCTCTATTTCTCTAGCTCCTCCAAGAAGCGAGGCATCGTTGGTCTCACTGTCTGGCCATAGGTGTGGGTGCTCTGTTGTTGGTTTGTGCATGCATGCACATGACTGCCCTCTGCTATCTGGGACCCTCCTTCTCCATCATTGGACCCTCCTTGTGGCCCTCCTTGTATGTTCGGCAGTTGCAGTCCAATCATATGCATCATGTCTATGAACTGTTGATTCAGTGCCATCATCTGCTGGTTCGACATCACTAACTCCTCCAGCAATGGATTTCGCCCAGTCTGTCTAGGTTGCTCGTTGCCTCCCTGATCATACATATGCTCTCTAGCACAATCAATCTTTGTGCCTAAGAAGTGGTCAAGTTCTTCTTCCCCACCACAGCCTCTGCCTCTACCTCTCCCTCTGCCTCTATAACGATAGACTGGTCCACCAAAAGGTTGTGACATCACCCACTCCTGTGCCCACAGCTGGGCAAGAATGTGCTCTAATACCACAGTAATGTTCCTAATTAGTAATTAACAGTGAACATCATATACATGCAATAGCTACAACAAAATTAAAACTCTGATAACACAACCACAATCAGTACACACAGAAAATAGAGCCAAAGATCTGAGCTATTGTATTAAACTGAAAATAGGAGTACATCAGCGATAGAATATGGAACTTGGGCTTGCAAATGCAAGCATGCAAACATCCAGGTGAATAATGTGAAAACCCCGATAGAAAATTGCTCAATCTGGCAATTCCCTCTGTCTACAAAATTTTGTTGTCGCTGTTGGTTGCTGAACTGTAGTTTTAGCCCTCAAATTTGCTCTAAAATTTCTAAAAAATTAACTGTAGGCTCCTCACACCCAATCCAACAAAACCCATAAATATTTAGACTTATTCCAGCTGCCCCAAAATGCCCTAAAAGTATGAATTTTCCAGCCAACCAGTTCAGTCCCCAGCAAGAGAAATACTATTGAAAAGATGGCTCAATCCACCTGCTTATAGCTGAGAAATTGTTTGCTAAATATCCTCCGGAATTGGAAATCTTTCCCAGCTGAAACTCCCAGCAAAACACCGCCTCCAAATCCCTGCGAAATTTCTGCCTATCTGTTAGGATATTCCGACACATAGGAAATAGTTAAGTTCAACTTGGTCTAGTATAGAGTTAGGTAAAGTGTGTTTCTTTACCGTTGTACATTTTGTAACTTACAATCCGACGGGCACGATATGTAGTGATCCGACGGTTCATTCTCTCCTCGGTATTACCGACACTTGATCCGTGGCTTGACACCCGATTGGTCCATGAATTCTATTTAAAGCGCATGGAGGGTCATTTGTAGGTTAACCGTGCATGACAGAAGCTTATGTAAATTTTCATTCTTTAATTAATAAATTGCCTGTAGTAGCCACGTTGGCGCAGGGTGGACTGTTTCCCTCTCTGAGGGTTTTAACCACGTCAAAATACTGGTGTATTGATCTGTGATCTGTTTGTGAGCGGTGTCCTTTTGGTGTTCTGTCTGAGGAACTTACCCTGTAAATTCTTACACTATCAACCACTGCATAGGCCCCAAAAGAGAAAATTTTGGCCCAACAATAAGACACTATATCAGCTCTAAAATTTGGTGCCAAACTCCTCCTACCAGGAGAAAATCATTTGCAAAAGCCCGGAACCTGCAATGAAAGGAAGCTGCTCCAAATATACTTCGTAATTCTTCTGCGCCCAGGAAGTGCAAAGTTATTAGTGGAACCTCAGCAATAAACCCCAATGGAAGTCCTGGAATAGACTCCCCAAAGCCTCACTAGGGAGACACTCGAAGTTCTCCAAAATGAGGTTGAGTTTCACTTAAAACTCTTGAGCTAAACAACTCTGCTCCTCTTGTGTAAAACACCCTCCAAGAGAGAGTTCGATCTCAAGAAATTAGATGGACAAAAGATGTAAAAATGGAGCCCTCATGTGCTATTTATAGATGTTGGTCCCTTTCTCCTTGGTGGGTCCCCCTTCTCCACAAGTTCGAACTCCCTTCTCTCCTTCTCTTTCTCCTAGTATGAATTTCTCAAGGGGCGGTCAAATTCCCCTTTTTGAGTGGCCCCCACATTCCACTTACAAAAGAATTTTATTTTCTCTAATGTTTATTTCCCCTTTTTCTCCAAAAATAAAGTGCGTGGCTCCTTAACCAACTTTTCCCAAGTTTTATATGCCAGAATAGTTTATAATGCCAAGATTGCAAAAATGAGGATTTAACTTAGCAAAATTATTTATTGTGGACATGACACATGAATAACTCATAATTAACTTGAAGACTTGTGCTATTGAAGTAATCAAATAATAGATTTGCACACTTAAATCACTTTTTTCACATCTAAGGAAAATGTAGTTTTTGGTTAATATCAAATAATTGATACTCAATCTATGCTATTAACACTCTCTCTTCCACATGATTTAGCTAGATTGACCATAGGAATACCCCCTAGACTAGGATACCTCTTTTCCATATTCTAAGGCTCTAAAGTGTGGGGCACAACCACCAAGGTGACAGTGGGTGGCTTGAGTGAGAGTTGCATCTAGGCTCTTTGATTATGGTTAGGACTTTTCCATCTACAAAGAGTTTGAGCAGTAATAGTTCCCATTATTACTGTCATTAAAAGATTGACAACAGAGTTTAAAGGTTACAAAATATATTTATACCAAACCTTTTTTCAGCCCCAAAAGATTTTAATTTTGCTTCCTTCGTTGATCATTATTCATGATTGTTTTCTTTATGTTACTAGGTATGGCTAAGATGTAAGATCAGATGGAACCTTGTCAAGACTCACATGTATTTTCAAATAAGACATGAAAAGCGTTATTGAAAATAAAATCTCATATCAATTTATTCCTATTTTTATTTTCCCATGAGCCAGGTTGAGAATATGATATGGCTTTGGTCATGTTCATATGGAAAAATTAATACCAAATAGCAACTTCAGGAAATAGAAATTAGAATCAAACTTTTCACTAAGATACCTTGATAATTGCTAGAGCAGCTGTAACAGGATCGCTAATACCAAATACAGTCCATACAAGCGAATTGTCTGACCCTGCAGGAATAATTCCAATTGCAATAGCACGAGATTTCTCATCTTCTCTGCTATGCAGGCCATTTAATACCTGAATAAAGCATTTTGATGATTGTTGAAAAGTAAAACAGGAAAATTGAAACATAATGCAACTCGAATTACCATTATTCAATAAATTCCATATCCCACCTCATTGACAATTCCATCTCCTCCAACACAGATAATACCTACAATCCAAAAGAATTATTAATTGAGAATTGAAATAATTGTACCAATATAAGATTATTAAATTTAAACCCCATGCAAAACCATACTAAAAACCATTAGTATCAACAACGATAGTGTGATCAGTACAACACAACTAGTTTGTTAAATTATAAGTACACCATAGTTAAGAGGACTTGTAGCTCCTTCCAGTACATGAATAATTAAATATGAATCATGTTTCTTATGGAAATACTCAAATTCCCATCATCCATCTACAGCTACTTGTCTCTGGTCACCATGAGTTCGTTTTCCACCCAAAATATGTGACCTGCCAAAGAGGCAACAAAGCCGAAGTTTCCTCTTATATAATCTGAAATTGTTGAATTTAGAAGAGCAATGCATTTCTTAGAAGAGGACATTCATAACGTTGTTTTCAAGAGGAGGTAATCAAGTTGGAGATGACAAGAAGATGCAGTGAAGAGTTTATTGCTTGTAGTGCCAAGGTTCAGTCACAAACTCAATGGATTCGGGATGGGGGTGAGGGATGCAAGTTCTATTTTAACTTCCTCAAAAGAAAGGGGTATGCTAATAGGGTGATCAATCTCCATAAAGCTGACAACTCTCTCCCTGACGGCCTGTTGTTGCTGTTGAAGAAAACGTAAGTAGGTTTGGTTTTCATTATGACATGTAAAATATAATATTATGACAAGAAACATTTATTGTTCCTTACATCATGGGTTTCATGAGCAAGATGTATTTACCATAGGACAAAGACATCAAGAAGTATTATTATGGTCATGTGAAAGGATTTACGCTTCAATAAAACTAGTGTCACTATCCCTTGCAAGTCAGCTAAACAAAAAACACATTGATCTCCTTGATAAGTCAGCCTGACTTATGGCTCACATGTCAGCCTAATGGATGTCAATGATGACCTATACGTATAACGCATGGAGTGACATTTCAAGGACAACACTTCGGATGATTTCGAAAGAGGAAAAGCGAAGGTGATGTACACAGAACCGCAGTCTCCTGGTGAAGAAGCATACACTATTTCTTGGTGAAGTATACACAGAACCGCGGTCTCTTGGTGAAGCATTCACTGTCTCTCGGTGAAGTCTACAGAAAACTACAGTCCCTCTGTTAGGCATCCACAGTTTCTCGGTGAGATATATATATTCTCTCGGTGAAGTATACACAGAAC
>APFE031682298.1:0-13656 GCA_000404065.3 Pinus taeda | reverse complement strand
CATCTCTCTTTTGCTTCTATTTGGACAGATGAAGCGGTAAAGTTTGAATTCATGCTTTGACATGCTCAGCTTTTTAGTTTGTTCAAAAATTATGTTTTCTACTGTCTAGAGAGGATTCAAATGGTTGTTTGCCCTCTTTAGCTCCTTCTCTATCATCCCTGATCATCCATCTCAGATTAAGGCATTAGCGCTCACTCCTACCTTGCCCCAAAGATCCCCCTTCAAAAAACTGTGCTCAATCCCCGCACCCTGAATTGCACTCCCTCCAATTGCCACCAAAAACCCAAAAATCTTTAAATCAACCCCCCTTATCAATTTACTAGCCTAATATCTTTGATCCTAATTGGTCAGCTTATCATTTGAAAGATCTACCGAATCTGACCCGAGAGAGCCTTCTCATACCTCGTAGGGCTAGCTACGAGGTGAAATGGTTTGATGTAGCCTTGAGAGTTTGTCTATCTCAGCCTAGGTGAATTCCAAGCGCTAACACATCCAAATAACCAAAAAGGATCCCAAAGACAACAATGAGCCATGTGATCTAGGCTCAAAGTGATACGAAGCGGAATTCAAGTGAAGACAAAGCAAGTCACCCAAATAACGCAACAAAATTATTCATAACTACCAAACAAGTGTAAGGGAGCAAACAAAAAGTCGACTAGAACACAAAAATATCAAAACACCTGAGGAAGGCTTGATTCACAAGGCCACTAGATGCCCTAGGGCTAGAAATACGAAATCGATAGAAAAAAGAAAACACCCAAAGGGTAGCGATCAAAGCCAATCAAATCACACTCCAACACACTC
Source organism: Pinus taeda (assembly GCA_000404065.3). Lineage (NCBI taxonomy): Eukaryota > Viridiplantae > Streptophyta > Pinopsida > Pinales > Pinaceae > Pinus > Pinus taeda. The sequence continues at coordinate 12,852 of APFE031682298.1, read as the reverse complement.
AAGTAGTCTGAAAAAAGTACTTAGGACAAAAACCAAGCTCAAAAAAGTTCAAAACCAAGCAAACTTCAAAAGTTTACAGGCCTGGCGCGAGTGTCAGGCTGCAACAAGCGCCTTTCAGGAATTGGCGCGGGTTGTAAATGTGCAACTTGCACCAACTGGCGCGACTGTCACGCTATAAACTAGCGCCAGCCGAGTTTGCTATGGAAAAATAAAAACAAAAGAGCCAAGGCCGAACCAGCAATACCTAAGTACACCAAGAGGCAAAAAGCAACACAGGCATTCAACCCAGAAAGCTCATCAAGCAGGAGAAACAAAGGAAATAACCAAGAAACAAGGCAAGTTCCAAGCCGTTCAGTTCACAAAACCAAATCGGAGATGGACTAAAGTAGCGTTAATATACTTCGCTAATGCAAAGCAATAGCGTTTCGAAGGCTATCTGGCCAGACTTTAGGCTCCATCTAAAGTTTACAAATCAAACAACAAGACAAGATAAACAAACAAGGCAAAAGCCAACTCCCCAGCGGAGTCGCCAAATTGTTGTACAGGTAAATCCCCTCTGCAGACAGAGGTGATCCCACTAGCCTAAATGGGGTCTAGCAACAATCAAACAACACTAACACACAGGTTCCTAATTGCAAAGTAAAGACCGATGATGAGGGCCTACCTCGAATCCAACACTAGTATTCGTAGAAGAGTTGTTGCTCCCATTCTTTCGCTTCAGCTGGTCACAATCCTCACGGTCCTCGTGAACAGACACCTGCACATGTAAAGAACAACACAAATACAAGCATAAAATCCAAGAAATGCAACTATGTATCAGTCAGAAAGGATACAACTCAAACATCATTATAAAGACAATATGAGTGAAACCATAATGATAGTCGTCTATTATTATTGCTAAACAAAAGAGAATACAACCAAGTTCTGACGTCAAATCCTCCTTTGGTTGGGTGATCAGCAACACATGCCTTGCAAAGCTTGTAGGGGATGGGGAACAAGCCTCTCTCTCCTTGGTTACTTGGACAAAGATCTCCTCATTAAATATGTAGCCTTATAGGGATGAACAAGGCCTCTTGTAGCATGAGATTAGCAATTCTCAGACTTTGGGACTTAGAATTTGGAGCTTGAAGAGTAGAATTACTAACTAGCTTGTCAAAGGCAAAGGAACAAGCTTATATAGAGGGAGGAGAAGGAGATAAGATCATCCACAAGATTCATGGGATTGTCCTTATCATTAGGAAGCTTCCATGAGAGGTGGAGAACTACTTCCCTCCTTGGAGATTCGAAGCCCAACTGAACTAACTCAAACTGGATTAAGTTCATGAATAGGTTAGGAAGAACCTTCACAAGTTGGTTTGTTAAAAAATTTACCCAACTGGGTTGGCGCTACTGCGACTCTGATACAGAGCGCTAGCTGGCACGCCCTCTTTGGAGGATTTCCCCCATTGGTGCAAGTGATACACTGTGGAACAACGCCAATGGAAAAAGGGCTATATTTATGGGTCTTTTGCAGAAGGTGTCTTCAGGGCATATGAAGTACATACTCAAGGGGATATAATGCAGGTGTTTTCAGGTTATGTCACTTCTCACAGGTCCAGGAATAGGTCCTCTAATGTGCGGGAGAAGGGGTAACAAGGACGGTGACAAAATATTGTGTAACAGTGCTTGCACCTTCAATATCCACTGTTACTCCTTGCAATCTTCCCATGGGTAAGATCTTTTGTTGGTTCGCCATTCGTGATTGAATAAGAGAACATTGTAGCGTGGGTCTTCCCATGCATTCCCATATTTGTTTTGGCAGTAGATTCATGTCTGATCTGAGATCTAGAATTACTTGATCCATTTCATACTCTCTTATTTGCATAGTCAATCTCATTTCCCTTCCTATTCGCAATGCATGCTTTCCAAGTTTTTGGACTACGTGTGGTTCTCCTAACCCTGCGCACCTAGTGATAAGTTCCTACAGTCCTTTTATAGCCTTACTATCACACAACAGTTTCATGCATGTCTCCAGAAAGGTAGTGAGCATTAAAGGATCCATCCTTGGTTCTAGTTGATCCTTACTACCTGAAGAGGAGGCCTCCGTGAAGCCCTTCTTAGCTTCCATGAATGTCTCCTTCGTGTGCTCCAAATCAAATTCAGGTTCCTTTATAGGAGCCTTGTGAACCCATGCAATTTCTTCAGGCTACTTACCTTTGTCATCTCCTGTTGTGATACCACTTTTGAGCATTATGTTTACATTTGGGTCCTCTTCTCATGGCTCATACCTCATCATTTGCAAATTCTGAGTCGGGGGAGGCTGAAGTACCCCTTTACCGTGCAACCTCGCTATCAGTGTAGGGCAGTCCTCTGCCTCATGATCAAACTGACTACAGTATAAACATGATTTTCTTATCAGATTCATACAATCATAGGCATAGTGCCTTGACCCTCCGCAAATGTAACAAATTAGTTGTTTGTGACCCCTTCCTGGTCCCATTCCACCTCGACCTCGTCCACGCCCCTGAAATCGAGCACGTGCCATTCCCGCATTTAGGTCGAGGGCTCGTGTTTCAGCCTGCACTCTGTAGGAAAGAGTCTAATCCATCATTAGCTCGTAACTTCTACAAGTGTGCTCATCATGGCCTACCAACCTACAGAAATTACAAAACAATTGTTGGGACCTCTATGTATACTTCTACAATAGATGACAATTATTCATAGCGTGTTTTCCTCCTATCTGAAAAATCGTGCACCATAATGCAGGCATCGCGCTTGGTCCTGCTTGTGCCTTTGGTCTTAATGGCATCAAACCTCCTCCCACCAAGTAATTCGCGAAGACTGGGCAATGGTCCTTGTCATGCCCCTAGCCTTTACATTTTATGCACCATACCTCCTCGCACGCCTCTGGCCGAGTTGTCCTGTCCTGTTTCAAACTCTGCATTTCTAGACACAAATTTTGCAGTTGTCTGTGGATTTGTTGGACTCCCAGAATAGGATCTTGTATTGGTGTCTCATGCAGTATCATTGCAATCTCCAAAGCTTCAACCTAGTTGGATAACTTCTGTTGTGACAGCGCCATCCTTAAATGTGGTGTTAGTGATGCTACAAACCATGCGCAGTGCTGCCCATCTATCAAGGTCATGTTGGATTCGTGAATCATACTTTTCAATCTCTAATCCAAATCCCATGGGGTTTCACCTGGAAGCATCACGATCTCCTTAAACTCGATAATCGATTGTGTCTCCGACTTTGGCCTACTAAATTCCCTGTTCAACGTAGCTTGGATAAATACGATCCCCATGTTTGGATGGTCATCAGAATGTTTAATGTACCATGTCAGTGCGCGATCCTGCAACGCGCTCACCAACATTGCCTTCTTTATATTGTCATCCACGACTCCTTGTGTTTCCCATACGGCCCTTACCACGAACCAAAATTGGTCTGGATCTTCGTTCCCTACTCCCTTGAATACTGGCAATTTTATCGTGCTCGCCATATTGAACTGTGGTGGTGGCGGAGGCAGTGTGGGTGGAGATGGAGGTGACGGTGGTGAAACCGGTGGTGGTGTAGGTGGGGGTGGTAGGCGTGGAATTCGCTGCCTTATCAAACTGATCATGCTCCTGACAGAAACTTTCACGAGCTCTTCCTCACTTTCTCGCCAAGGCGAAATCAAGGGGATATTTTCTATCTTTGCGCTACCTTCGTTTTTATAGATCCTCCCACTTTGCGTAGCCCCAAACATCAATTTATTCGCATAACTCGCTTTTCACATAATAACATCTTAATCCAATTGTTCAAAGATTTAATGTACTTATCTCACGTCCTTTGAGGAAGCATCGTTCCGCCTTGTTGTAGCTGACTGTCGTGTCTACCGCAAAGTTGGTGATAAACCCCCCTATAATTCGATCGATCCAATGGTCTATAGCGCGCGCAATCTTATCTTCTGATGCTTCTAGTCTACACACTAATTCTGGGGTCCACACAATTGGTTTGTCAAGCCTACACCTTCCCTGACTATCTTCTAGCTTCGCAATCCACTCATACAACTCAGAGGGAAAGGATGTAAAGAAAATTTCGTGTATTTCCGTATATAAGTAGCACTCCAACAACTGTTCCTTTGATACTCGCAGAGTCTTTCTTCGTTGGATTCCAATGACACTACATCAAACATCCCTTACGCAGATGCCGGTCCCAGCAACGGAACCATTTGTTGGCTTGTTGGGGCCTGACCCAGGTTCGGAGATAATTTAGCCAAACAAATCCCAGTACTACTGGCCCTGTCAGCAACAGTCTGCGGAGCGTGGACTGAGGTCTCAACCGTAGTAGTATGGGAGGGTGATAGAACCAGGTTTCCGCACCCTGGGGATGTCTGATGGGTTCCAAGTGGTCCGCATTTTGACCTTGTGCGCATGTCGCTATGCGCACTTATCAGTACCTTGCAGCCTGTGATGCCACCTTTGCGTAGCCCTACTCAGGGGCTGAACAATGTTATTACCCAAATCCTTACTAGTAACCTGATATTAGTTGATTAACTTAGCTTATATGTATGCTTTCATTTATACTTAACAATATTCACCATTCATACAAAAGCGCGTAGTAAATAAACAGTATAATTGCAATTGATATCAAACAGGTAATAACACAAGAACAGACATGGAATTCAAATAAAACTTCTCTTTATTATTCTTCTTCCTTGATTACAGACTCGACTCCACCCTGTGCACTCAGCTGCAGACTCTACTAGGCCTCTGCGCACTCAGCTGCATAGCCTCTTCCTACTAATACGACCCAAGATACTTAGACTCTTGCTCTATTGTCGCTATCTTATTCTATCTATCAGATTCCATTGATTCATTCCTTCATTACTTTACAACTTAGAGCCTCGCTCTATTTATACAATCCCATGGTTCACGGACCATGGGTAGGTCGACACTACATTCAAACTTAGGGCAGGCAACCCCATGACTCTAACATACAATTTGCGCTCTGCGCCCCGTAATTTGCGGAGTCTTTATAACAATATTACTCAAAACTTGGGCTTTGAGCCCCAAACCATGTTGTGGGGGGATTCCATGCCCAACATGTACCCACACTTGTTCGAAGAAGAGTCTGGAAATGACCTCAACTGCGATACTCTTCTTGCAGGCAGCTAGTATGTCCATCTTAGAAAATATGTTGACGACCAAAAATATACAGTCATTTCCATGCTTAGGAGTAGGAAGGTTAGACATATAGTCCATGGAGATGGACTCCCAGGACTGGCTAGGAATAGGTACAGGAGTATCTTAATAGTTGGCTTGGCGGTGACACAGGAAATGCAAGATCTGATGTATTTCCAACATCCTGTCAGAGATTTAGCCAGTAAAAAGACTTATGTAGTATGACCATATTTTTCTCCACATCAAAGTGTCCTATGACCTGACTATAGTGCACCTATATAATCATCTTGTAATGCTCGCTTGAAGGAACACAAAGGTGGCCCAAGTAGCATAATAATGCATCTTGGAGGTGGAAGTATGGAACTTTCTTTCCATCCACTAACATCTGGTATCTGGTGGAAAGCTCTAGATCATTTTTATATATTTGCAGCCATGTAGAGGTCTCATGGCCACAAGAGTTGATAACAGTGGTCAGTGCTGCAACTTGTGGCCCACTAAGGCAATCTGTAATATGATTGGTGTTTCCCTTCTTATATTTGATATCAAATGGAATTATTGCAAATATTTGGACCACTTATGATGGTTATCATTCTACATCTTCCCTTGGGTTTGTATAAACTGCAGGGGTCAGTGATCTGTGTGGATGGTCATCTCGTTCTCCAAAATGTAATGTTTCCATTGTCGACAAGCCTGCACGATGGAATACATCTCCTTATCGTAGGTGGGGTATTTCCAAATTGTGTCGGAAAGTGTCTCACTTTGATAGGCCACTGGATGCCTTTGTTGGGTGAGAGCTGCACCAACATCATAGTCAGAGGCATTTGTCCCAATTTCGAAATGTTGTTGCAAGTCTATCAATGTGAGAACTGGTGTAGAGCAGAGGTGGTGCTTCAGCTCTACAAATTCCTTTTGATGGGACTTGGACCAGAAAAACTTTACTTTCTCTCCACCCTTGGTAACTTGAATCAAAATCTAGGTGATATGAGAGAATCCCAACACGAACCTCCGATAAAAATTGGCAAGGCCCAAAAAGTTGTGAAGCTTTGTTAGAGAGATTAGCCTAGGCAATCCCAAATGACTTGGATCTTACCTAGATCCACATGCATGCCTTGATCATCAATGATGTAATCTAGATATTGGAATTGGCCCATGCCAAAGGTGAATTTCTCAAAGTTAGCACATAGTTTTTTTTGTCACGGGGTTTGAAGGACGTTCTGAATGTGTTGCAACTGCTCTTTCCAACTCATTTTGAAGGTGAGGATGTCATCCAAATAGAAAACCATAAAAGAGTTGGAAAAGGATCGCAATATCTCATCCATCAACCTCATAAAATATGTAGGGGCATTTGTAAATCTGAAAGGCATAACAACCACTTAAAAAGGCTCTCCTTGGATTTGAAGGTGGTCTTCCATACATCTGTGGGTTCTATTGGAACCTGGTGATAACCAGACTTTAAATCGATCTTGTTGAAATACTTGGCCCCTTTGAGTTGGTCAAGAAGGTCATCAATCCATGGGACTGGACACATGCTCCTCGCAATGATTTTATTTAATGCCCAATAATCAATGTAGTACATGTACAATCGGGCTCCCACAAGGTGAGGAACTTGGTCATATGCGCCCTTGTTGTGACAAATCCTAGATTTGTCACTTGATTTCTTCATTTTTAAGAATAGAGCAACAATATATCGGCCCATTGGTGCGCTCCTAGAGTCATATCGATCGAATACTTGACCTGACAGTGTGAAGGTACCCCTGTGGTTGAGGAGAAGATGTCCTCGTATTTGTCCACGACCTTATCCACCTACTTTTTCTATGCAGTGGAACCCTTTGTGAGGGCCATGCATGTTCCCACGATCTTCCCCATACTTTGAGAATGAATAAAAAGAAAAGAATTTTCCCAGCCTGGGAAATGATCTTACTGCATTTCTTCGCAAAGATAAAAGAGATGACGGTTGGTGAGGCTACCTCCAGTATTATGTATAACTTACTACCCAAAGAAATAATAACATTATGAGGCCTCGACTCATACACAACATAACATTTCCACAAGTAGGGTTGTAATAATAATACATCAAAAAATTCAAGAGGAGAAACATCACACAATACCTCATTCATGAAGGGCTTGATGTTGTCGGGAACACAACACTTCTGGCTGACGCAAAGATCTCGTCCTTAATGAAACCACCTGATGGTGTATGACTATAGGTGTGGTGTGGCTGGTAGGCCTGACTGCTTCATGACTTCATGACTTATGTATAACTTACTACCCAAAGAAATAATAACATTATGAGGCCTCGACTCATACACAACATAACATTTCCACAAGTAGGGTTGTAATAATAATACATCAAAAACTTCAAGAGGAGAAACATCACACAATACCTCATTCATGAAGGGCTTGATGTTGTCGGGAACACGACACTTCTGGCTGACGCAAAGATCTCGTCCTTAATGAAACCACCTGATGGTGTATGACTATAGGTGTGGTGTGGCTGGTAGGCCTGACTGCTTCATGACTTCTGCTAAAATGAGGTTCTTTCCATTCCCACTTTCTACAACAAAATTCAACATTGAATGCTTCACCCACATCTGTGAGTGGAAGCGACACTCCCCCTCTAGATCTTCGGGCTCAATATTCTGGATCTTGGTTGTGGCAATGGTGATGCTCAGCTCCACATCAATAATCTACTTCCCTTTATCATTCCCCTTGTCGAGTTCTAACTCAAATTCGGAATATGCATATGACTCTGAAGCCTTCAGCTCGGCCACCAATGATTACTTGGCTCAACACTCACTTGTGTTGTGAGTGGGGATTTTATGAAACTCACACCACTTTCCTATGTCCTTCTTTGTCTTCATGGTGTTGTTATTTGCTTGTGACTTTGACGAGGTGTCCATGATCACCTCACCTTGGGTTTGTCCTTTCATTTTTTGTTTTGGGGGTGCCTTTCCCTCGCTTCGTATTCGCATATCCAAAGTCTCTCTTCTTATATTTAAATTTCTGCTCGATCTTGACAGCGTATCGATAGGTTGCGCTAAGCAAGGATATATCCGGTAACTCATCTCGTCCTAGACGTTTTTGTGTAGATAACCGCGATAATTGAGTACTAGATGCGGCTCAAAATATTGATACCCAAATTTGTGTGAAGGGTATGAAAAATATTTGTGAACTTCAGCACGTCTTGGTCCTTTTTCTTACGTAGTGTGGTCCACTTTATGTACTTATCTTCATAGCTCCCAACAGGGTAATACTTCTCCTTGATGGCATCTTGGAAATAATTTCGAGCGGTTGCAGCTAAAAAAAGTGAGGGTTCGTTCTTGTCCCTTTGCTCATAGTAAGTTTCCCACCAGTCCTTGACGTGGGGACGACTTTGACGAGTGAAAAAGTAATCTTTTCCATATTGGAAAAACCATGAGCCAAAAAATATCCTTCCAACAAATTTAACCATTTATCTACGATATCTGCATCTATCTAGCCTTCAAATATGGGAATGTCAAAGTTGACTTCTACCTTAAAGGGAGTGGCGCCTCCAGGGTGATTGCTGAATGAAGATGAATCGTCTGTGGGAATTCGTTATAGGATATGGGTTAAGTTGTCCATCATCTCATTCCTTTGACACTAGAGAGTTTCTTCGATAAATAGTTTGAAAGGATCTCCTACTCCCTCGTCTTTCTTTTCTCCCACCATGGGAAGTCGTCGAGGTCAGCGAGGCCGGTCTTGCAAAGGCTCAACCAGTTCAAGCCCTAAATCCTTATACCCCGACTTCATTAGGGACATGCACAAAGAAAGAGAAGACCACTCTAATATCATTAATCTAGATTTATGCAAGAATGAAATGAAATACATATATAAACAAAAACATGTTGATACAATGAAAACCAAAATTTAATTCATTAATAAACAATTACTTAAAACTATTTACATGCAAAAAGGAAATAACCAAGCTTAGGCGATGGTAACTTATCTCTGAGAAGAGATTTGGAGGCTATTTTCCTTCTGAACTATGTTACAATGAGGCTTGAAGGCTATTTATCATTGAGAAACAATAGAAAACCCTAAACATCCAAAAACCTAACCCTAGGAGATGAAGCGCCAAAACTATGGGCCATGTTGGGGTAAATTAGCACCTCAACTTCCCGGAGTCGTAACTTTGGCATACAATTTTCATTTGACATGCACAATACCTCATTACAAAAAACTATCCGAGGATTACAACTTTCGAATGCAACTCGTTTTCCAAAAAAACATCGTTTAGAGCCTTAAAACGAATCCAGAAGTTCAGGACCCAAAAAAAGCAAAAAATTAGTAAATTTTGCTACTATTACGGAAACTAAAAGAAATAATGGTACAATGGTGGGGGTCCAAGTGGAATAGGTAGGTGGCCACCAATATCCACCTAAATCAGAAACTTTGGTCGCAATTTGAAAAGGACTAACAAAATTGTTTGCGAATAATAATGACCTTAGGAATTTGGCACTCAAGGATAATTTGAAGTATCAAGATGCAAAACAATGACGCTATTTCACAGTATCTGAGCAAGTGCACACAATGTCATGGTGAAATTGGTGGGGTCAGTGTTAATGTCCCTGAAGAAGACTTGGTAAGTCTAGCCCTTCTGGGCCTTCCCAAGAGTTGGCATAGCTATCAAGATTCAGTGAATGGGAGGTAGAAACTACTGAATTGGGAGCTCTTATGGTATGATTTGGTACAGGAGGAAATAAGGTGGAATACCAAAGATGGGATTTCATCTAAGGGAGAGGATGAAGAAAAATTTACATTGACTAGAAAGGAAAAGAAGGGAAAAGAGAATAAATCTCAATCCAAACTAGAGTCCAGCCAAGGAGGCAAGAAGAAATATTTGTCCAAAATTAAATGCTTCCATTGTCATGAATTCAGTAATTATGCCATGAAGTGTCCACACAAAGAGGCAAGAAAAAAGACTTCAGGAGGAGCGGTAGGTGAAGCCTTGGCTTCACAGTTCGAGCTTGAATTTTACCCTTATTACATGCATGGCTAGCACAATGATGGGGAGTGTGTGGTACTTGGACTTAGGTGCATCGTTCCACATGACAAGGTGTAGATATTTTTTCAATGACCTAGAGGAAAAATAATTGCAGATGCACATTGATCCGGCGAATGAAAAAAGGTATAGCGCAACCACCATATCAAAGTTTCTTTGCCTCAAACGACAAGCAATGAAGGACACATAGACCGCATTTGATCCTTCACCTCCCATGTAGCTTCATCATGCCCAAAGTGCTTCCATTGCACTCTAACTTGTTCAATTTTTCGGTTCCAGAGCATGAGTACCTTTTTCTGCAATATACACTAAGGCTCTGACTATAATTCTCCATCTAGTTCCACCTATAATGCAGACTAGTCAATCACATGATCAACATCCTTAGCATACTTCTTAAGAAAATATACATGGAAAACATCATGGAATTTCACTTTCGGAGGCAGTGCAAATCGATAGGTTACTGGCCACATCCTCTCAATAATACTGGAGGGTCCACAAAACTGTGGCGCCAGCTTAAGACATGATCCAATCCGTAAGGAGCTCTTCTTTTGTTTGATGGGCAAATACACCTTTTCCCCAACCTTGAACTCCTTGAACAACCTGTTCTGATATGCATAGCTCTTCTGCCTATCCTATGATGCCTTTTGGAATCTTCTTGATCACCTGCATCTCTTGTTCCATGTCTACCAACATATCTGGTCCAATCAATACCCTACTAACTGGATCACTCCAACTAATGGGAGTGTTACAACTCTTCCCATACAATGCCTCAAAAGGACTCATCCTTAATGACTCCTGATAATCGTTGTTGTATGTGAACTCTACTAAAGGGAGATATTCTTCCCACTTCCGTTGTTGATGCATCACATACATCCTCAACATGTCCTTCAATATCCTGTTGGTCCTCTCTGTATGTCCATATGTATACAGATGATAAGTTGTGTTGAAGGCCAACTCCGTGCCCAAACCTGCAATAACTCCTTCCAAAACTTGGAAGTGAACTTTGCATCCCTCTCTGACACAATATTCTTTGGAACACCATGTAGTCTAACCACATCTTTGATGAATACCTGTGCCACATCACTAGCTAAGAATGTAGACTTCAGATTATCTTTCGGATACATCACATAAGGATTCTTCTTCATCGACGTTTCGAACCAACAACGGTGATTCATCTTCAGGATGTGAAAGAATATTGAAAGACTAGTCTTATTTTTCACTTATATATATAGAGATGCTTAGCCGACAAATGTAATTAATTTAATTATTCTTTTCCCTTTTAGGTTTATGGTTAGTGGTTATATTAATTTTATTTGTTTTAATTATATAATTATTTTTATTTATTTTTGATTAATTATTTTTATTTTAATTAATTTAATTTGCTTTTAAATAATATCTATATTATATTCTAAGTTTATAATTATTTTAATATTAATTTAATTTCAATTTGTAATTAATTAATACGATAATTGTTTTAATTATTATTTATTTTAATTAATTTATATTATATGATTTTTTATTTATATTTATAATTTTCTAGTGGTATTATTTTAATTATTTGTTTATTTTAATATTACTTTTAATTTTAATTGTTTATTTATTAAATTATAATAAAATTAAAAATAAATATAATTAAAACAATTAAAATAAATAATTATCTTCCGGATACATCGCATAAAGATGGTACCCCCATTGATTACAGAAAATTGAACAAAGTGACTATCAAGAACATGTACCCTTTGTTGAGGATAGATGACTTGTTCGATCAGCGGAAGGGAGCAACGATGTTCTTGAAGATTGACTTGAGATCATGATACCATCGGCTATGCATCAAAGAGGAGGACATTTACAAGACTGCGTTCAAGACCAGGTATGGGAATTATGAGTTTGTTGTTGTTCCATTTAGCTTAACTAATGCTCCAACTACATTCATGTGTTTAATGAATGTTACATAATAATTTGTCACTGCCTTCACCCCAGTCCTTCTACTGTGTCATGTGTCAAATAAACATGTTCATATATTCCCACTAATGTAAGAAGATTAAGCAAATGCTCTCTGAGGTTGAAGATTGACCCTTTTTGACTAAGTTACTGCATTGTTGGAGAGGTAAATCCCCTCTACGGATAGAGGCGATCCCTACTAGCCCAACAGGGGTCTAGCAACAATCAAACAATGCTATACTGCAGGTTCCTAGTTGTAGTTAACAAGTGGGTAAAAGAAACCTGCTTGGATTCCAACGCTATGTTTGTCGAAGTGATGATCCTCTCGCTCCTTCGCTCCGGCCGATCACAATTCTCCGCTATCCCCGCGGACGAACACCTGCACAAGCAAAGAGAGGGAAAACAAGAGCGTAAAATCTACTAACAACAACTATGTATCAGTCAGGAAGGATACAATTTGCATTAATCATTCATAGGACAAATGGAAATGGAACCATAAGAGCAGTCATCTATCTTTATTAATCAGAACATAGAGTAAGGTACAACCGAAGTCCTGACACTGAGTCCTTCTCTAGAGGGTCCAGCCAGCATGTCTTCCAAGCATTCACCTTTGAAGCAAATCTCCCAAGTCAAAGAGTTCTCTCTCTCACATACAAGGCAACAAGCTCATAACCTTCCTCAAGCTCAAAAGCAATCCTCACACAACACACCAAATGCCTACAAAGAGTAGCACTAATGCACTAAGAA
>APFE031682289.1:0-30851 GCA_000404065.3 Pinus taeda | reverse complement strand
TGTTCACGTTCAGGCAAGAATTATGCTGATGCGGTGCTTTGAGAGAGCGTATAAAATATTGTGGCAAATAGATTCAAATGACAATAGTTCAGGTTGTCTATTATTGATGGAGATTTCACATTGATCTAATCCATGCTCAGTGCATTCCTCATAGGCTCCTTCACACCGCTTCTTCATCCAAACGCTCCATGAGTCTCTTCTACGCTTTGTTTTCATTATAATTTCACTCCACGATACGATTTTCCACGTTGATAGCAGTTAACAATCACAATATCACAGTCAATTTTTGATATTAGGAGGTTTTTAATTGGATGCCACATACACTCTTTTGAAAGCCACACAAGGGTTTTTTTTTTTTTTTTTTAATTTCAGGCCGCAAAGACTTCAAAGAAAACATGACTTTGACTGAGATCTTAGGCTGATTTTTCATCGATCTGAGCTGGGTGACTAGGATAGGATCCATGTCAGGACAATTCTGGAGATTCCCATGTGGTCGGTTTTTTCATTAGATGCCTGTAACCTGTTAAACCTTGAAACAGCTGCGGGATTGTCAGATAGCTGCTGGATTAGGGCAGTTTCTGCAACTAAGTTGCAAAACCTTATTTGATCAAGATACAGTGTTTTGAAGACCACTACAAAGCATATCCAGACAATTTTGGACAATTTGAACCTATCAAAACACTTGAGTTTTATTTTTTCATTTATTTTTTCATTTTGTTTTTTTTATTGAATCAATTGAAGTGATGAAGTTTATTTTGTCTCCTATTATTTTATTTTTTTAACAATTCTTTTTCTGATCCTCCAGATCACACAGAGTGCAGGAGGAGAGCATACTCAAGAATTATTATTTTGTCTTTTTTTTTTTTTACTTAACAATCCTTTTTCTGATCCTCTAGATCACACAAAGTGCAGGAGGAGAGCATACTCAAGGATTATTAATTTTTTTTTTCCAGATGTAAGAAATAAGGTCTCCTAATTACACTTCCCCAGCAACGGCGCCAAAATGTTTAGTCAATTTAGTGTTATCTAAATTGCTAGTATTAATTGTCAACCTGGGGCTCGTAAGCTGATGAAGTGTGGTGCACTATATGTGTTTAGTTAACCTCTTTCTTACTTCGTTGTTTTACAAGTTATAATGTTCAACTCTTCCTAACCTTCTGCTTTCGACATATAGTACTATGTTTAAGCACGATTAAGAATAAGTCCAAAAAGTAATCAAGCTCTAAGGTGACAAGTAGGAAAAACCACTTTAAAGACCAGTTATAATGTTCAACTCTTCCTAACTCCCTGCTTCTACTGCGTATTTGCATAAAACACGATTAGGAAGTAGTTAGAAATAAGTCTAGAAAGTAATCAAACTTTAAACTTGCAACGAAAGAGCTTGAGAGAAATAATTTGAAATGAAATTGAAAGCAAAGAAATTGAAATGACTTGAAAGAGTAAATGACCACAATCTAATGGCATTAGTCTCTATCCATACTGCTGCAAATAAAAGAAATAAGAAAATCACTTCAAGGATTGATGTTAATGATAATCTCCTTCTAACTCTCTGTTTCTACTGTGTATTTGCATAAAACACGATTAGAAGGGAGCTGAAAACAAATCCAAGAATTGATAAAAACTCTAATCTACTTTAATTGACAAATTGTAACACTACTAGACCTTTTCCAACATGCTGCTCCTACATGTGTGATTGTGTGTAAGTAAGTGGAAAAAGTGTTAGTATCACAAGCCAAATCTACTCAAATACAAGCTGCAATTAATCAATATTCTGTTCTCTTGAAAGATAAGCTATTCATGATAAAGAGAGCATAAACTAGTTAGCATCCAACTTGTAAAACTATGCTAAAGCTAATCTAGAAAAACAGAGTAAAGAGGGCAGCATTATGAATAAGACAACTGCAACTACCATTAGACATTAAAGCAAATACACACACAAATCCCGGGCTAAAAGAAATCTGCAAGGAAATAACACTGATCAGCTTGAAAGAAGGGAAAACAAATAAAAGAAACTATACATGCTTAATGAAATAAACAAGTAAAGAAAATGCTACTGCACATAAAATACTTTACAGTGGCAGAAATGAGCAGGGGCCCTCTATCCATTCAGCCACAAGGAAAACTCAGAGATCTGGAAACTTCAAGACAATGCTATGTCTACTTCTTCATTGCAGAAAATGTATAAAACAGAGTGCTAGAACAACACTTAAAAACAGAGTTTAAAATGCTTTGAAATATAACACAAGTTCATCAAAATACAACTGATAAAAAGATTAATAAGCGTACACAGACGCAGCTATTTATAGAAGTTTCTAAGATAGCCTATCCGTGCAACTAAATAACTGAAAAGTAAATGACTGTTATGCGTTTTCATGGTTCTTTGGCACTTCATGCGGCTGCGCAGACGAGTTGGTGGTTCTGTCGTCATGGGCAATGAATCCCAGGTTGGATCATGTCCCCTGCCATCTGTAGAATGTGGACAAATCACCGTTTAGGATGACGTGACCAAACAGCTCACAATCACCGCTAAACTGCTTTGAGTTGACCGTGACTTGCCCAGCTTTGACCGTGGACAAAGATGATGTGGATGGCTGGAAAAATAGGACAGGAACCTCGAGCACGTTGACACCTAAGTGCCCATGTGGCTCATCTAGCAAACCGACACGTGGAACATTGCGTTTAACAAAAAGGCTGCAGGATGTTCAGATAGCTGCAGGATCATCAGAGAGCTGCAGGATCACCAGATAGCTGCAGGATGCCTGCAAGTAAGTCAAAATCTAAACAAATAGTCATCCATTAGCAAAACTTACTTAATCATGCTTAATAACACCTAATGTAATGATCTGGGTAGTTTTATGGTGAAAATGAGGCAAAAGATAAGGAAAGACAAGGAAAGATTGAGGAAAACGGTAGATAAGTAGGTGTAGAATAGAGGCTCTACAAAGGGCCATGTATCTAGTGTACCTATCAGGTGACCTCCTCTATTTGCGCTAAGAAGATGGTTGTCCCACATTCTCTCTCACCTCCGACAACAATTTGTCAGCTTCTCTTGTGCGCTTCCATCCCTCTCTAGAAGACTCTATTTGAGTGGATGTCTCCACTCTTGGAACCTCTTCATGCGGCCACTTTGCATCAGTCTAAGGCTCCTCCTCCTTAGGAACCAAAAGTTCCTCCATAGCCTGTAGTTAAATATCCCTCTCAAGGGAAACTCGCATGGCCTTCTGCTCTTCAAACTTGATATCTCTACGAACCACTGTCCTTCGACTGGTAGGCATATACACCCAATATTTGTGAGGTGTATCTGTGTACCCCACAAGTATTCCCAACTTAGATGTCAACTCAAGTTTCTTCTAGGCATCCTTGGTCACATGACAATATACTGATGAGCCAAAGATCCTAAAGTGACCCACATTTTGTCTCTTCATGGAGAAAGCTTCCTTTGGTGTCTTCATCCCAAGAATGCAATGTGGGCTTCTATTATGCAAATAGACTGCCATGTTGCATGCCTGAGCCAACAAATGAAGTGGTAGGCCTTGGTCATGCAACATTGCCCAAGCTGCCCCCACAATCATCCTGTTCTTCCTCTCGACCACCCCATTCTACTGTGGATTATGAGGTGTTGCTAACTCCAATTTAAGGATCCCTTCTTGGATTTCTTCAATGGGAAATTATTTGCATAATGGCCCAACTCATGACAATTAAAGCATCTCACTTTAGATTTGTCAATCTTCTTCCCTCCATGAGAAGAATTCGATTTGGAATGGGAAGCCTTCCTTTTCCCTTTCCTTTCCTTACTTTCTAAGGCTAAATTTTCTTCATCATCATTCTTTGATTAAGAACCATCTCGAGTGCTCCTCTTGATCTCCTCCTGCATGAGATCTAACAATAGTTGTTCCCAATCTGACAGTTTCTCTCTTCCATTCACAGAGTCCTGGTAATTATTCCATCTCTTTGGAAGATCGAGGAGAGAAAGGCTCACCATATCATCATCGTCTACCATTATTCCCACACTACCAAGCTCATCTTTGCAGGTGGTGAGCTTGTTCAGATATGTAGAAATAGTGTCGCCCTTCTCCATCTTGATTTTCCGAAGCTTATCCTTGAGCGCTAGTTTCCTCTGGTCTCTACTATTCTGATATAGGTCTTTCAATGTATTCCACATTGAAAACAAAGTCTCCTTCCCATGGAGACTTGAGACAATATGGTCTCGAACTCCCTCCAGAAGAATCCTTCTCGCCTTCACCACACACTTCTTCCATTCAGCCAACTCTTGTGCATTAGCTACAACTAGCTTGGGGATTTCTTGATCAATGAAATCCTTCAAGCCACTGTCTTCTAATACCGCTTCCATGCAATCCTTCCATGCTATGTAATTCGAGCTGCCATCCAGAGCATACTCGAATCTCAAGCCATTGAATGCCATTGGTGAACTTTGAGGTGTGATAAGAATTCGATTTTGTACCTGCAATCACGAACTTCAAACTTCGAACTTCCCTTCTTAGTATACTGCTCACAACTCTGACCACCTTTGCTCTGATACCATGTAGAAAATTCTCACTTTAGATTAACCTGATTATGCAATATAACTAAAGCAAAATACTTAATCTACTTCTACAATCAAACTTGCGGAAGCTTAATCGATTTGAGCAAGATCAAACAGAACACATATAATAGAGAAGAAGAATCAATACACATGAAACACAAAAAATACTCTGGGGAAAGCCTCGGCTAAAGCCCCGCTATCTGTATTATCATACAAGTGGAAATATCTCAGGATTACAAACAGCTTTAGCTCTCACAACTATCTAGCTCTCAGTAAAATCCCTCACTGCTGCTTATAGATAGAATGGACAACTCATATTCCTTCTCCTCTATCGTCCAAGCCTCCTATTTCCTTGCGCGGTTTTCTTTGGGTGCTCCAACTGTAACCTTTTGTGACACTGATCTCACACACTGCTCCAATACACTGTAAAACTGTGCAAATCTCAAGGAATGAATTCCTTTTGCGTGTAAGAGATTTTCTTATAGGAAAATTCTTGCAACTGATAGTACACTATCCCTGCTTTTAATCTCAACTGGGTATTTGTCTGAATTGACATGCATGACTTATTTATGAGAGAATATTCAGTTATCTAGAGTACACTAGTTTCATGATGCATGCATTAACTGACTGAACTCACAATTAGTTCCTCAAACTGTTTGAAACTAATTTAATTGGACTTAACTCAATTAACTGATCTAACTAATTAAAACTCAAATACAACTCATCCTTATCTCATTAATTAAGGGATAACTTCCTTAATTTAAGGGATAACTGTTGTATGAATTTACAAAGACTTCTAGCTTGAATTTCTCCAACTAATTAACTCAAGATGAATTAATTAATTATTTTTCAAGCAGCTAGTGAAACTAGATTCGAATTTTAATTCTCAATTTTAATTCAAGGACACATTAAAATTGGAATATTCTTGTTGCCACATTTCAAGAGCAGGTTACACCCCACTAATGTAGGTTACACCCCACTAATGTAGGTTACACCCCACTATAGTAAGTTACACCCCACTACAATAAGTTACACCTCGATGATGTTGGTTACACCTCATTGCTACTAGTTACACCTATTTGTTTCTGGTTACACCTCATTATTGCTGGTTACACCCCACTATATCTGATCTCCCACTAATTCCTCCTCCAGTTAAAACTAGTTTAACTGAATTTAAGTCAGTTAGACTGAATTAAATAATTATAACTCAAAATTAACTCAACTAGTGCTCCTAATTGTAGGAGACACTCTACATGACTCTAGTTAGACCCTCAACTCAAATTAACTGAGCTAAGTAAGTGAAATTAACTTAGTTAACTATTACAAGTTTTCATGAGATGAGGAATTACAATTTAATTCAAGGAAAAATTAAATTAGGATTTTCTTGTTGCATTTTCAATACTCCCCCTCAACAAGAAATGGATTATCTACTACCTCGATCTGCCTCTATGAAACTTGAATTTGCATCTTGAGAATTCCTTTGTCAAAATATTTACATCCTACTCCTCAGAAGGAATGTACTCTAGCAACATGATTCTCCTCTGCACACAATCTCGTAGATGGTGATGCCAAATGTCGATATGCTTGGACTGATCATGAAAAAATGGATTCTCAGAGAGTTTGATACAAATCTAATTGTCACAGTAAACCATTGTAGGATCCATATGTTAACCAAATAACCCAACAAGGATCTTCCTCATCCATATAGCCTCAAAAGCTGCTTAACTAGCAACCATGTACTCTACTTCTGCTGAACTGAGTGCAGTTATTCTCTACTTCCTGCTGTACCAAGAAACTGTTGCTGACCCAAGAAGCTTTCCAACTTCGCTGCTTTAGTGCTCAAAACAATGCAGTCTTCTACATCCAATTTGTAGAGGTTCTTCGCCTGAACCCCGATTTGCTTCACCTATCTTGAACCTATGTGACGAAGGAAAGCCTTTCTCTTCCTAAATATCACATTTTAACCACGGTCCTCCAACATGCCAACTGAAACCAAATTCTTCTTTAAACCTAGAACATGCATGACATATTTTAATGTGATAAGAGTACAATACTCCCTCTGAAAGGTAACAATACGAGGTTCGCTATGATATACCTCCCATTATCTCCCAGCTTGATGTGCACCTGGAGGTCCTTCTCCTCCAAGTCAATGAATAAATGAATAAATATTTGATTTTGGTCATATGGAATGAGGCTCCACTATTTAGGTACCACACAGTACCAATCATCGATGTCGCCATGTAAGAAATGAGGGTGAAATCCAACTCAATTTGTGCAGAAAGAGCTTCACCTACCGATCCTCCTGAGGGATTCTTACCGGCCTTCTTGTGCGAACACTTTGTGGCATAGTGTCCGAGCTCGTGACAGTGAAAATGTTTAATCTTTGATAAGTCCTTCATCTTGCCTCCCTTATTTGAATCTTATTTGGAATGGGATGACTTCCCCTTCCCTTTCTTCGCATTTCCAACTAAGGCACAATTCTCCTCATCATCTTGCTCAGATGAGGATCCATCTCTGGTCTTCCGCTGAATCTCTTCTTGTATCAAGTCATACCACAATTTATCCCACTCTGGTAGGTTATCCCTCCCATTAACTGAGTCTCGGTAATTGTGCTAGCTCTTGGGAAGGCCTCGAAGTGCTAGGCTCACATATTGTCTTCAGCAACTATAACACCAACACTTTCAAGCCCATCCTGAGATTGGGTGAACTTAGTCACGTACTTCGGTATTGAGTCACCCTTCTCCATCTTGATCTTTTTGAGCTTGTCCTTTAGTTCCAATTCTTGTGGTCACTATTATTTTGAAAATGTTTGTCAAGGCCTTCCACATTGCAAATGGAGTTTCCTTACTATGGAGGTTCGAGACGATATGATCTCGAACTCCTTCTGGGATAATCCTTCTCTTCTTTGCCACACACTTTCTCCATTTTGCCAGATCCTGAGGATCAACTGGCCAAGGAAATATCTTTGTTTATGAATTCGTTAAGCATGTTTTCTTCCAACACTACCTTCATCCTGTCCTTTCAAGCAATATAGTTTGAACTACCATCAAGGGCATATTCAAGTTTCAATCTGTAGACGACATTGTATTGGCTCTGCAGTATGATACTGCAAATTTGATTTCTCTTGCAAAAGACAAATTCATAATATATTCTTTGATAGTGATTTCAGCTTTGATGCCATGTAAAAATTCCTTGTAGATTCAAACTGCTAATTGTAATTTACTAAAACAATATAATTGAATCTACTCTACTTATTACTAGAAAAATTAAATGATCGAAGAAATCATGAAGCATATAAGAGAAACACTTCAATCACACATAACATAATGATTTTCTTTGGAAATACAACTAAAACCCCTTGCTATCCATATATTGCATTAATAAAAAAAATGAGAAGATTATAATGCTTTTCTCAAGCCCGAGCAACCTATGGACTATCTCTATCTATCTCACTGCTTCCCACACAAGCTCAAGCCAATACTTAGCCAATTTTGTTTCCTTCCAAGCTCCTATTTCCTTGCATTGTTTCCTTGGGACTTAGCCCATATTTAATTGGGAAATCCCACAATTATGAATTGCACAATCCTCATAGGCATTTTGTTGATTGCATGAAACACCTATACAATTCAGATGATTATACAAAAGATAGTACATTGTCTCTGAACTCTAATCTCAACTTAGTCTTTCTTTGATCTGACATGCATGAGTTAATTATGAGTGAATCTTCAGTTTACTAATCAGTGCTGGTTACACCCCACTACTGTAGGTTACACCCCACTACCGCAGGTTACACCCCACTATAGTAAGTTACTCCCCACTATAGTAAGTCACACCCCACTACAGTAAGTTACACCCCACTGATGATGGTTACACCTCAATGTTGGTGGTTACACACCATTGTTTTTTATATCCCACTAATTCCTCCATGATTTGGAACTAGTTTAACTGAGTTCAACTCAGTTAGACTGAATTAAATAATTACAACTGAAAATAAACTCAACAAGTGCTTCTAATTGTAGGAGACACTCTACACGACTCTGTTTAGACCCTCAACTCGAATTAACTGAGCTAACTAAGTCAAATTAACTTAGTTAACTATTACAAGTCATCATGAGATGTGGAATTACAATTTAATTCCTAATTTAATTCAAGCACAAATTAAATTAGGATTTTCTTGTTGCATTTTCAATATTCGGAGCGTGCGGGTCCCTCGGGGCATTCAGTTGTTGGTCAGTCGATTAGCCTTGCGACCCTTTGTGACATGTTTCAATCTATTCTGGATCATATGGAAGCCTATGACAGGATGAGAAAGGAAGAGCATGAAGTTGTCATCATCATGCTTAATTAGTTACATTACTTTCAATGCCATGTCAGAGAAAGAATTGTGGTGGTTTGGCAGGGGAAAAATTTGCTAGTAGAAAAGGTTGATAAGCTGGAAACATGGCTGGCTCACTTCAAGTAACATATCAACTACCCATATTTCCCTCCTCCCCCTTCAGGGACTCAGCCGAATAATCAAGCGTCAATTACTTCCGATGATTGAATATGGTAATTGGTTTCCTTTTGGTTCTGTATGTCTTTTAGTGCTTTTGGCCTATTAGACTTTGTATTACTAACATGCCTCTCTTTTTGTTTCTTTGTAATATGGTAATATC
The DNA here is from genome assembly GCA_000404065.3 of Pinus taeda. Taxonomy (NCBI): domain Eukaryota; kingdom Viridiplantae; phylum Streptophyta; class Pinopsida; order Pinales; family Pinaceae; genus Pinus; species Pinus taeda. The sequence goes on along the minus strand of APFE031682289.1, from coordinate 21,653 downwards.
AATGGTCAATAAACCTAGTCGGGTTGAGACCATTTTCATTTTGACATCTATGTACTCGTCTTCTTTTAATGAATGAATAAAAGCTTGACTTACAAAAAAAGTACTTTTTAAATTTTAAAATATTTTTATAAATCTCTCACACACACACAAACATAATTTATTAAAAATAAAAATTATTAAAACATATTAACATAATGAACTTTTCTAAATGTTTTATGACAATAAATTTATGCAAGGAAACCAACACTAATCAATTTGAAATCCTCATCAAATTTCTATAACTTCATTTGAATTTTACAGAGTAATATGTTTTATGGAAAACTTAGAAAACATATAACATGGATATGATAAGAAAAAATAATTTTGATATTTTATAGGAATTTTAAAAGGACATTCCCTTATCAGTACATTGGGTAAAAAAGTATTTTTGATATTTTATAGGAAATTAAAAAAGACATTCCCTTGATTGCATATCAATACATTGGATAAAAAATATTTTTGATATTTTATATGAAATTAAAAAAGGCATTCCCTTGATTGCATAGAAGTGCATTGAATGATTTAAAAAAAAACTAGCCTAGCATCTAATAAAGCTTCCTTAGATAACATATGAATGTACGGATGACTTTCACATCCTCATATTGCTCTCTGTGGCATATTTTCCTTTGCCACAATTCTAAATGAAAGACCTTATTTGTTCCATTGAACTAGTCCACAAGGGCTTTTGAATCCCCAATACTTTAACATACTTCTAGAGGGAAATTTTAAAATATTTTCATAAATCATTCATTCATATATATATATATATATAATTAAAAATAGAAATTATTAAAACATATTAACATAATGAACTTTTCAAAAGGTTTTATTACAATTAATAAAATAAAAACATTTATGCAAAGAAAACCAACACTAATAAGTTTCAAATCCCGATCAAATTTCTATAACTTCATATCGAACTTCCTTAACTCCATTTGAATTTTATAGAGTAATATGTTTTATTGAAACCTTAGGAAACATATAACCATGGATATGATAAGAAAGAAATATTTTTGATATTTTATAGGAAATTTAAAAGGACATTCCCTTGGTTGCATATCAATACATTGGATAAAAAAGTATTTTTGATATTTTATAGGAAATTAAAAAAGTCATTCCCTTGGTTGCATAGAAGTGCATTGAATGATTTAAAAAAACTAGCCTAGCATCTAATAAAGCTTCTTTAGATAACATATGAATGTGTGAATAGCTTTCACATCCTCATATTGCTGTGTGTGAGACATATTTTCCTTTGCCACAATTCTAAATGAAGGACCTTAAAGGCAATTGTTCCATTGAACTAGTCCACAAGGGCTTTTGAATCCCCAATACTTTAACATATTTCCAAAGGGCAATTCTCATTACACATCACATAGAAAGGAATTAAAATTTGTGCCTTAGCCAATACTTAGTTTGTATTTGCACATCAGATCCTAAAAGAAGAAAATGACTATACCCACACCACAAACTTTCCTGTCACTACCACCCACCATCAAAGAATCCCCATACTATAACACTAAGACACTCAATTTCAAATTCTGGCTAATTGTTTGACCAATATCATTAAACAAATCTACTCTAAAACCCTCATTGAAATTTCTATAACTTCATTCAAATTTTGCAGATTCATATTACAAGTGACAGTACAACCTTAAAAAACATACAATATAAACATAATAAGCAAATTTTGCAAAACCTCACTTTTCTCAAATCCTGACTGATTCTTCAACCATTATCATTAAACAAATTTGATTTCAAACCCTCATTCAAATTCTGTAACTTCATTCAAATTCTACAAATTCGTATACCCACCTCAATTTATTCAAATCCTACAGATTCTCATACCCACCTCAATTTATATAAATCCTACAAATTCTTATACCCACCTCAATTTTTTCAAATCCTGACTTATTGTTCAACCAATATCATTAAACAAATTAAATTTAAAACCCTTATTAAAATTCTGTAACCTTCGTTCAAATTCTACAAATTCATATAACCACTAAACAAATTTGGTTTCAAACCTCATTAAAATTCTGTAACTTCATTCAAATTCTACAAATTCATATAACCACTAACAAGTACATTGTTCCATTGAAATCTAGAAATTAGAAGTTTCATTTCATTTAATTACTGACGAAGAGTAATTGCCAATGAAGCATTTCTATGAAACCATCTAAGTCAAACTGAATTGGACAAAATGATAAAAATAATCCACATAATTCCTTATATTAAAATCCAAAGACATGAGAACATTGTATCAACACACAAAAAGTTGTGTATGAGAGCATTTGTCAAACCTAGCATTCATACAAAACACCATGAAAAATCCGAAGAATTCATTCCACTGGAATGACAAAATGTCTGAACATAACAAAATTTGCCAATGGGTAAACAATTTTCTGACCTAAGATTCAGAGAAAATGACTTAGGACCAGATCATATGACCGTGCAAAATTTTAATTTCATATGAAAAGCCATGAAAGGTGCAGAGAAGGTTATCTGATCTTGTGCTGCATTTCCACTGGACAACCTCCAGGCTTGGCTACCTTCATCGGACGTCGTCCACTCTTTGGTATCCAAATTCAAAAGTCTCATCTTCCACCCCCGAGTCTTTGGAATAATTATGACGTTCTGTTCTCCATCGTACGCCGCTGCTACCTCCGCGTAGGGTGGCTCACGTATTGAAGTAGCCAACGTCTCCGTAGTCAACAGATTCCATATCCTAGTATTGGGAGTTGCCTGCCATAACCCCAACACAGTAGCGTAAAGCCCTCCAATATATGTATACCCGAAGATGATACCTAACAGAAACACTTGGCTCTTGTGAACCATCAGCTTAATGGGTTGCACGTTGTCCATTACCGTGCGTAATTGCCACTGTCCCAACAGTAAAAACATTCGTTGAGGAGCGAACAGGCCGGTCTCTATATTATAAGTAGCCAGAATAGCTCGATTTGCTGACATGAAGAAAATGGTGTCGCCAACTGCTGTGGAGTGGAATGGTCGCCTGAAAAATCTGAAGTTGATATCTGGGCACGACCTTACAGTCCATTTGTCTGTAGCGGAGCTGTAAACAAGAGCGTGCACCATATTCGATCTCAGTTCTCCCCACACCATCACTTTAAATTGGGCGGCGTCTACAACCAGGTGGATGGACACCGACGACTGCACAACCTTACCAGGTGAGGAGTTGTTCTTGTTCTGCCCTAGTTTTTTCTTCAAACTCGATTGGAGCCCAAGGCGCGGGCTGACCTTTGTATCAGGCAGCAGTCTGACTTGTTTAGTTAAGTGATTAGTGACCAGAATTTTTCCTTCGGTGGTTACGAAAAGCATAAGCCCATCGGCAGCTGCCTGGAGACGCCAACATTTAGTGCGATCTAATTGAAAGAGAGCCGGGATGAAATACCACTTGCTAGGGTTTTTGTTGTATAGACAAAAGTCGTAGGTATTCTTGGGATCGCTGGTGAGAGCAATCCATGACTCCCGGTTTCTTTGGTCGTACAGCAATTGGAATATCTTGCAGAATGAAATGGTGTGGCGCCAAGCGCGACAAGTAGCCCGAGCTTTCAAGAGGTCGCTGATGGACATGCGAGACAGAATGTCTTGCACAATGTCTTCTGGTAGACGGTCCAAAAAGCATTCCGTTGATTCATTTTCGGGCCGCAGTTTCTTGACAGGGTTACTGATTTGCACCTCATGGGGTTGATGGGGAACTTTTTGATCAACTGTGCGTTCGCAAATTCTAGGGTTTTTAGGGTTCCTGCACATCGATCTGCTGCAGAATCCCCCATCACTATTAGTTGTTCTCACATTCTTGTCTTTTTGGCCGTTATACTGAATCTCAGTAATCCCAATGTTAGTTCTCATCTTTCGGATTCAAATGGTATTGCAGCCTTAACCCTTAGCGAGAGAAGCAATATCATGAATCAGAAGCCAGAACTTCAAGATCAAGCGAAACCATAAATCACCCATAGGTATCTATTTACTTGGACGAACATGTTTATATCAAGGCTTTGGCATAAAAAATAGGTTAGATGGGCCATAGGGTGAGTTTACTTCCGGATTTGCGGGATGTTTTACTATGACAATATGTTTTAAACAATATTGATTTGACTATGTCAATGGCTTTGTACGGTGTATTTATGATTTATATTAGTTTAAGGTGTATGATTAAAAGATAATATTTTCGTTTTAGTTGAAGTTATTTTATTTTATTTTTTTGTCAATTTGGTTTGATAGATAGCTTGAGAAACTTTTTAGGTCATTTAATTAGTCAAAATCATCTAGGATCACATCTCGTTTGGGCTATACCATAACTAAGTTGAGTAGATTTTTTATTTTTTTAGCATGTTTCCACGTTAATACTTGGGCAACAATCTTCGTGAGGTTTGATTTTGGGTAGCATTACTAAGAAGACCTATCCTCAATTGGTTGTGCTAGTAGGACTTGATATTTTCTTTACTTTTAGTTATATATTATTTTTTATTTTTTTATTTTATTTGATAAAAACTATTGTTTAATTTAATAAAAATGGCTTAGTGTATATAGATCAAACAAAGTTTTTCACTAGAATCAGGTAAAACAATTTCAAAAAAGAATGTGATTTTTTGTTATTTTAAAAGGTTTTTTTGAATGCATAAATGGATTCAACACCGTAGGAAACCACTTCTAGCACTCCAAATATACAAATTAGACAACTTAAAATAGAGTTTTTAAAAATCTCTACCAAATTTTAGTTACAATTAACCAGAAAACTTGTCGTGAAAAAAACCATTTCAGCTATAAGTTCAACAAAACTAATAAAAATTATGTTAACTATAATATTTTTTTTGGATTTTTATATTTTTAATATATATATATATATAGATATATTAAAGTTCTAAATACTTTTAAATTATTTATTTTTAAAAACTTTCCAAAATATTTTAATTACAAATAAAAACCATTTAAATACAGTATCAATAATATCATTTTTTAAACTCTCTTTTTCTATATAATAATCATAATTTTACATATCACTATTTCTTTAATGAAAAGATGAAATAGTCTCTAAATTTCCCTCCAAATTTATTAATTGATAACAATTTACATATTTTATGATATTATTGTGCAAATTGTCACGTTGTTCTCTCAGGCTCCATTGCTATACCTCATATGATGAAAACTGAAAACTGTAAACCGTGTGTAGTCAAAATCTGTTACTCACCAAAGGGATTTGTCTACCATAAACCCATGAAAGCAGAAGAGTGCACTCCATTAAAATTATGACCGACAATGAGATCTAACAGAGATACTTGGCTCTTGTAAATCAGCAACTTAATGTTCTGCACCCGTTCCAATATCAATCACAAAATTCTTTCTTCAACAACGAACATGCCGGTTTTTATGTGATAACTCACCAACATAGACCAATTTAATTATTAAAAAAGAAGTCTAGCCTAAAAGGCTAACTATTTGATAAAGGAAAAATGGTTTTCCCTACATAATTTTGACACAAGTTTGGCAAACTTTTTTGGAAATTTAACTTACAGCTATTATGTTTTAAAATTTTTGGTGTTTCAGATATTTTTGAGAATGCTGAATCTTTTTCCACTATTAATTTTTTTATTATATATTTTTAATATCAAATAACAAAAAAATTAAGTGTTTTCAAGGTTCTCCAGTATGGTACCCAGATGCGGGTGTCTGTTCCAACATTGAATAGGTGTTACCATGAGGCATGCGAGCCAGCAGCTGGCACGCACTCAAGGTGGAGGGCAGAGCTGAAGGCAAGCCGCCATAAATCCCAGCAGTAGGTTATTTACTGCCTTTCAATGCAGGGCCATGTTAAGAGTACCAAGGTGCAGTCTTATGGAATGGAGTGCCTGGATGAATTGCTATTTCACCCGGCTCAGTTCGGAAATTATGTCAAGGGATCGGGTTCAGGGCAATGCGCCTTCATCTGTGCTAGTTGGTTCAGTCCTGGTTGAGGGGAAGGTCCCTGGCACTTCTGTCCCCAGAGGCAGCCTGGGACTCTTCGTTACGCTGTTATGCCAAGCACAGCTGCAGAGAATTCCCATTTGCCGTTTGTTACTTTCGACAATTACAGTCGAATTCACTGTTCTGTGTCGCAATTTCAAGCCTGTGCAAGACTTGGGATCGTTCTGGATGTCAAAAGTCTTTCTTGGTCTGTTTGGGAAGCCTGTGTGTGCTATCGAGACGTGGCTTTTGTGCGTCCTCATCGGTCTGTTTGGGAAGCTTGGGTGGGATTTCGAGTTGTGGCTCTCGTCTGGTCTTAGTCTAGCACTCGTCCATTTTGTCATAGCTTCCCTTTAACTCTGTTTCCTCAGTCTTACTATTCCAAAATGCGACCCCGTTTGCGTGGTAAGCCTAGACGCGGTAGTTCGGCTGGCCCTCGAGGAGGGCGGGGAAGGAGGGGCGCCCCTGTTCCTGAACCTAGCCGCATTTCCCCAATGGCCACAGTTGCACCCTCTTCGCCTCCTTCTGAAGACTCGGGCCCATCCCTCACAAGTTCTCTGCACTCTGCCCGCTTTTATTTCCAAAGCCAGCTTAACAAGCCGGTCATTTCCACCCTAGTCACAGTTATTTTCTCCGAAGAAGCTGCAGATCCAGCTAGTTAAGGGGCCGCCTCCTCAGAGCGCTCTCCCTCCAGGACAGCCAGCTCTTCCCAGAGCCGCTTTGTGGAGGCGCATTTGGAGGTCTCTTCAAAGACGCAGGTTAAGGTAGACGGCCGCCACAGCAAGGTGCTCCCCAGGTGCAGCGCATCGACCCCCAGCCAGAGACGAAGTCCAAGACTGAAAATGAGCCGGAGCACTTCACTGGGAACATCTTACATCTGGTTCTTCCGCCTGGAAGAACTGCGATGGACGTGGAGGACAATGTCATGGTTGAGTGGATTAATCTTTCGCCTACCCCAGAAGTGGTTGGAAAACAGGACAATGAAGAATTCAAGTTTTTGTCTCCTTTTTTGACCACTCCAGAAGGAAATTCAGTTTTGTTGATCAATGACTTCGGGGTTAAAGATCGAGCAGCGTCTCCAGACGATCGTCTTCCTAACGCGGCACCTCCTCATGGACCTCCTTTTTTGTCTACCAGTCACAATTTCCATTTTCATGTTGTCTAATTTTGCCAGACAGAGGTCTAAGCAGTTTTTTGCAAACTCTGGTCTTCATTGTAAGCATATTTTGCAAAACTACTATGAGCAAGGTAGAGCTACAGCTCCCTCAGAGGTTTATCCTCTCTGTACATATTTTTCTTCCTTTTTAATATAATTAGCACAATCTTTACTGAGAAAAAAAAAGGTTCTCCAATATGGTGAATCTATTTCCATCCTTAAAAAAATTCAAATAATCTTAATACCAAATTAAAAAAAAATAAAAATAAGGTGTTCTCCGAGGTTTCCATCTTTAAAAAAAATTCAAATAATCTTATACCAAATTAAAAAAAATAAAAATAAAGTGTTCTCCTGGTTCTTGAGGGGGGTGAATCCATTACAAAAATTCAGATACTCCAAATATCAAATTAAAAAAAGAAAAAAAACACCCCAGATTTCAACTAGAAAATGATAGTAATGCCTAAATTGTTGTGCAATTAAAACAAATAAAAAACTGGTTTATTTATGAATATTCATTTGTTTTTCTTCTTTTTCGTATAATAATAATAAAAATAAATAAATATTATTTTAATGCCCGATGCAATAAGTATGACCAAGCTTTAGTCCCCGTTCGCCCGGTAAGTCGTCGAGACTATCCGTATCCCCAAAGAAATATATATGAATTTTGAGTTTTTTTTTCATATATATATAACTGTTTTAAAGATTTTTTTATATATTTTAGTAAGAAAATATACATGGTTATGTTAATTGTAGAGGAGATTTGAAAATCGATCAGAACATAGCTAAAGTAGAGCGAAATTGAAAGCTGACTCTAAGTATTACGCTTTCTTAGTATGATTGCATGTTTCAAATAAGTTTTTAACAACTTAAAATACAAAATTAGGATTTGGAACATAATGGCTATTTACATGAATGTGTATATTCAAAGAATTTAATTTTAACTAAAAACGAAAGAATGACTATTAAATTCCGATGTGATTATCACATGCCCTCATGACTCTTATTCATCAAATAATCTGAACAAGACGGAAGATTTTCCAAGAAGAATCAAGGGTTATAAGTCTGTAAGATTTTTGGTTTAATTCCTTACAAATGTGAATACATTCACTCAAACATTTCAATAGTCATTAATTTGGTCCAACCTGAAGTGAAGACGCAATATCTAGAAAAGTATCTTCAATAGCCACTAATTTGGTTCAACATGGAGTGAAGATGCAATATCTACATTTTAATTTTTTAGTTGGCAAGATATTTATGCGAAAATCACAGAGATACTTTTGTCTAAGGTTTCGAAGATGAACCACACTAGTTGGTTCAAAACATGTCGGCAAAAGTATTTCTATATGATTTTCCAAGTGGAAGACGACAACTAGAATTCATAGATACTAAGCTTACAATAAAATTTGATAAATAAAATAGTTTAAAATGAGGTTGGATATAATAGTAAAAGTAAGGACTTTTTCACTATTAAATACGATATATTTTTTATGACAAATTGTGAGCAATTGAGTTATGAGAACACTTTGATGTAGTGGTTAAATAATTTCTTGATTTAGGTATACATGAGCGGATCAAGCCCACCCCATGCTCTTAAAATAACCCACCAAACTTAGAAAAATTAATAATGATTATTAAAACTGCTAATAAATATTTAATGTAAACTGGTACTGAGTATTTATACAAAAATAAGTATTTTATTACTAGGTCAAACTAAATCATATTTAAACAAAACCAACTATTTTATTTTATTTTATTTTATTTTTTCTCATAAAGACTTAATGTGGAGTTATGGAGATAACTTCAGGTAATGGTCAAATTGTTTAGTGACAACTACCTACATAAGTGGATGAAATCCCACCACATGTTCTCTTTTTATGATAGCCCACTAGGGTGGATGAAAGCCCATCCTCATATTCTTCTTTTTCTAATAGTCTATGGGATTGAATTGACAACTTAATTGTCTAATCAATCAAAAAATAAAACAAAACAAAATAAATAATAAATAAAATATTAATTTTAAATAAAAAATAAATTTATAATTATAAAAACAATATTTCATAATTAAAATATTAATAATATTAATGTAAGTGTAATAAATATTTTATATAAAAATAAAAATTTAATTAAATTTCAATTTTTATATAAAAATTTAATAATATATATATATTAGTTAAAATTAAATCATCTTTAAACAAAACTATTTTTTTTAAATGATATAACACACATATATTCTTTCTTTTGTGTATAAAATTGTTATTTTTCTTAATATTTTGAACAAAATATTAATATAATATAATTGATTTATAATTTTAATGGTTAATATTTAAATAATATAGTTTAAATAGTTTAAAATCAAAATAATAAATTTGGTTTAAAATCAATTTATAATTTTAATTGTTTAAATTTAAATTAAATGAGGTAGTTAAAATAATTTAAAATTAGTTAAATTTTATTTTATTTTTTATATAAATATTAAAATATATTATGTTATTAAGTCATTAAAATATTTAAATTAAATGATATAGTTGAATTAACTCCAAATTATAATTTTATATATATATATTATATAATATATATATTATATATATATATATATATATATAATATTATACCAGATGGTGGTGTCTATCTCTGAAGCGTAGCCCAACACTGGGGGCAATTGAAAAACCATAAAAGGAAGATGTAATTATATTAAAAATATTATATATATATATATATATATATATATATTATATAGTATTATATTATTAATTATATATATTCCAGATGGGGTGTCTATCTCTGAGGTAGGCCCAACACGTGGGCAATGAAAAACCATAGAAGGAAGATGGGGAGGAGGACAACGCATCTAATCTATCAGTATATAAGACGTAAGATGAAATGCTATCTGAAGCGTGGGAAATTTCATTTGACCCCCACTAGAAGTCGTGCTGGTAAGGTCGGGAGTTTAATGATGCATGCATGGACTAGTAAAATTTATATGGGGCTTGTTGTATGGAGGCTGCATGATATTGCTCTGAGCTGCTGTAATTTGGATGGGTCTTCTGAAACTCGGGTAATCTTGGAGTGGTGGCGATTTCTATGTGGTCTCTCCACCCACTCGGTATGCTCTTTGAAAGATAAAAGTTTGTCTGTTGGGGTCCTTTTCTCTGTTCCAGTCTTCGTGTTGCAAAATTCGCTCAGGGAAGGGTGGTTGGTCTTTGTATCTTTTTTAGTGGCGCACAATAGAGTGGTGCCTCAAGGTTTTATGTGGTTGAATTGGTGTTGTGGACCTTCGATCACGGTGAGCCCTCTGTTATTTCTCCTCTTTATGGTCTATCCTTTGTTCTCTCTATTGTTTGATTATTGGGAGAATTTTTCCTGGGTCTCGGGGTGGATTTCTATTGATAAAGGTGATAGCAGGGTTCTTAGTTGGCCTGCTTCATATGCAGTTGGATGCTTGGGTTGTTGCATGTTTATCTAGATGGAATTTATTAGTTTCTGAGGATTCCTGAAGGGTTTGGTGACATTGGCTCTCGGGGTTCTGCGATCTGGGGTGTTGTCAAGAGGCTAGTGTTTCTACCCTATGGTATTTCTATGTAAAAGCAGTTGTAGAGGTGGTAGACTGGATGGTGTGGAAGCCAAATGTGGTCGAAATCTCCTCTTTCTAAGTTTGCAAGTGGTGGCAGCTAGCTTTCAGGGGTGGTTTTTGTTGGTTATTACACGGTTGGAGCCAGACCCTTACTAGCATCTAGTGTGGTGGAAGGGTGAGCAACGAATAGTGGGTCTCATTCAGGAGGTGTCCTTCTGCGTTTGTATCATGCAACTTGTTCTAAGGAGTTATCATGTCCACGCTTAGAAGTTAGGTGTCTCATCCAACTCGGGCAGTTCGAGTAGTTTGGAGAAGGTGTCACAGAGGGGTCGGTCTACTGCAAGGCTCAAGCAGGGAGTGAGAGCTGAAGGTGGAATGGTTACGGAATTGGGTGAAGGTCATGATTGTAGGGGAGGTGCAGGGTCTTAGTGGGGTGGTTGTGTTGTTCGTGACTGTGGAGTGGGTCTCCATGGACTGAGTAGCAGGTCAGTGTAGAAATTCCTTGTAGATTCAAATTGCTAATTGTAATTTACTAAAACAATAGACTTGAATCTACTCTACTCATCAGTGGAAACAATAAAATATCAATGAAATCACGAAGCATATAAGAGAAAGAATTCAATCACACATAACACAATGATTTTCTAGGTAAAGCCACAACTAAAAACCGTTGCTTTATGTATATTGCATTAATCAAAAAATATGAGAAGATTATAATGCTTTGCTCAATCCCAACAACCTCTACATTATCTCTATCTATCTCACTGCTTCCCAGACAAGCTCAAGCCAATAGTTATCCATTCTACTCCCTGTCAAGATCTTATTTCCTTGCATTGCTCCCTTGGGAATTAGCCATATTTAATTGTGAAATCCCACAATTATGAATCGTGAAATCCTCATATGCCTTTCTTTGATTGCATGCACAACCTATACAATTTAGATCATTATACAACTTTTAGTACACTATCCCTTTACTCCAATATCAATTGGGTCTTTCTCTGATCTGACATGCATCAGTTAATTATGAGTGAATCTTCAGTTTACTAATCAGTTTTGGCTACACCCCACTACTGCAGGTGTAGAAAATTCTCACTGTAGATTAACCTGATTATGCAATATAACTAAAGCAAAATACTTAATCTACTTCGACAATCAAACTTGTGGAAGCTTAATCGATTTGAGCAAAGATCAAACAGAACACATATAATAGAGAAGAAGAATCAATACACATGAAACACATAAGAATACTTTAGGGAAAGCCTTAGCTAAAAACCCCGCTATCTGTATTATCATACAAGTGGAAATATCTCAGGATTACAAAAAACTTTAGCTCTCACAGCTATCCATCTCTCAGTACAATCCCTCACTGCTGCTCATAGACAAAATAGATAACTCATATGCCTTCTCCTCTGTCCTCTAAGCCTCCTATTTCCTTGTGCAATTTTCCCTGGGTGCTCCAACTGTAACCTTGTGTGACATTGATCTCACACACTGCTCCAACACTCTGTAAGACTGAGCAAATCTCAAGGAATGAACTCCTTCTGCATGCAAGATATTTCCTATAGGAAAATTCTTGCAACTGATAGTACACTGTCCCTGCCTTTAATCTCAACTGGGTTTTTGTCTGGACTGACATGCATGAGTTATTTATGAGAGAATATTTAGTTATCTGGAGTACACTAGTTTCATGCATGCATGCATTAACTGATTGAACTCACAATTAGTTCCTCAAATTGTTTGAAACTAATTTAATTGGAATTAACTCAGTTAACTTAGCTAACTAATTACAACTCATCCTTATCTCCTTAATTAAGGGATAACTTCCTTAATTTAAGGGATAACTGTTGTATGACTTCACAAAGACTTCTAGCTTGAATTTCTCCAACTAATTAACTCAAGATGAATTAATTAATTATTTTTCAAGTAGCCGGTGAGACTAAATTCGAATTTTAATTCTCAATTTTAATTCAAGAACAAATTAAAATTGGAATATTCTTGTTGCCACATTTCAACACTCCCTCTAAAAAAGAAAGGGATTATCTGCGATGCCGATCCTGTCTCTATGGAACTTGAATTTACCCTTTGACAATGCCTTAGTCAAAATGTCAGCATATTGCTCCTCGGTCTAAATATACTGCAACAACATGATCCTCCTCACCACCACAGTCTCTGAAATGATGATACCGAATGTCGATTTTCTTGGACCTGTCATGAAATACTAGATTCTCATAGAGTTTGATACAACTTTGATTATCACAATAGATCACAGTTGGATCAATCCTTTGATCAAACAAACCAACTAGAATTTTCCGCACCCAAATGGCCTCACATGCTGCCTAACTTGCAGCCATGTATTCAACCTCTGCTGAGCTGAGTGCAATCGACTTCTGTTTCCTGCTGTACCAAGAAACTGCAGCTGACCCAAGGTTAAAAATTCCTCCTGATGTGCTCTTTTGATCTGATGGACTCCCTACCCAATCTACATCTGTGTATCCCTATAGCTTCACTCCCTGTATTTGTCTGTACCATAATCCATACTGAGATGTGCCTCTAAGGTATCTCAAAACATGCTTAGCTGCCTTCCAAAACATCTTGGTAGGTTGAACCATAGCTTGACTCAGCTGGTTCACTGCATAGCAAAAATCTGGTTGTGTGTTCACTAAGTACATCAATGAACCCACAAGCTGCCGATACACAGTAGCTTCTACTACTTCTCCTGAAGTAGAATCCTCATTCCTCCAATTACCTGCTAGAAGAGTTTGCATGGGCTTGCAATTATTCATGTGGAATCTCCTGAGTATCTCATTGGCATACTTGCCTTGAGACATAAAAAACTCCCCATCCTTCTGCCACACTTCCATGCCAAGGAAGTAGTGCATGAGACCCATGTCTTTCATCTCAAATTCTCTTGCAAGGTCCTCCTTGCAAGACATGATCAACTGATCATCACCTGTCAATATGAGATCATCAACATAAAGAATAATGATCAACTACTTACCTTTTACCATGATCTGGTATAGGTTCACATCCGTTTCACTCTTTGTGAAGCCCAACCCGGTCATGTAGTTGGCGATCCTAGTGTACCAAGCACAAGGTGCTTGCTTCGGCGCATACAAAGCTCGCTTGAGTTGGCACACATGCGACTCACGATCAAAGGTATCAAAACCTTATGGCTGCCCTATGTACACCTCTTCCTCAATCTTGCCATTGAGGAATGCAGTCTTCACATCCAGATGATGGATCTTCCAACTCATCCGTGTTGATAGTGCCAACATCGATATGATAGATGAGTACCTTGCTACATGAGAAAAAGTCTCATCATAGTCCATCCCCTCGACCCGTGAGAAACCAGGGGCAACAAATCTTGCCTTATGTTTCTCCACACTACCATCAACAACTTGCTTTACCTTGTAAAGCCAACAAGAACTCACAACTGACTTGTTATCCAGTCTTGGAACCACATCCCATACATTGTTCCGAACTATGGAGTCATACTCCTCCACCATAGCATCAACCCAAATCAATTGTTGCACTGCTTCCTTAAAGGAAGATGGCTTGGTCTCAACACATTCACCAACAAGGGCCATGTATCTAGTGCACTTATCAGGTGACCTCCTCTGTTTGCGCTAAGAATATGGTTGTTCCACATTCTCTCTCACATACGACAATAATCTGTCAGCTTCTCTTGTGGGCTTCCATCCCTCTCTGGAAGACTCTATTTGAGTGGATGTCTCCACTCCTGGAACCTCTTCATGCGGCTACTCCGCATCAGTCTGAGGCTCCTCCTCCTTAGGAACCAAAAGTTCCTCCACAGCCTGTAGTTGGATCTCCCTCTCAAGGGAAACTCGCATGGCCTTCTTCTCATCAAACTTGATATCTCTGTGAACCACTGTCCTCCGAATGGTAGGCGCATACACCGGATAGTTGTGAGGTCTATCTGTGTACCCCACAAGTATTCCCAACTTAGATGTCGGCTCAAGTTTCTTCCTGTCATCCTTGGTCACATGACAATATACTGATGAGCCAAAGATCCTAAAGTGACCCACATTTTGTCTCTTCACGGAGAAAGCTTCCTCTAGTGTCTTCATCCCAAGAATGCAATGTGGGCTTCTATTATGCAAATAGACTGCCATGTTGCATGCCTCAGCAAACAAATGAAGTGGTAGGCCTTGGTCATGTAGCATCGCCCGGGCTGCCCCCACAGTCATCCTGTTCTTCCTCTCGACCACCCCATTCTGCTGTGGTTTATGAGGTGTTGTTAACTCCCATTTAAGGATCCCTTCTTGGATTTCTTCAATGGGAAATTAGTTGCATAATGGCCCAACTCATGACAATTAAATCATCTCACTTTAGATTTGTCAATCTTCTTCCATCCATGAGAAGAATTTGATTTGGAATGGGAAGCCTTCCTTTTCCCTTTCCTTGCCTTACTTGCTAAGGCTAAATTTTCTTCATCATCATTCTTTGATTAAGAACCATCTTGAGTGCTCCTCCTGATCTCCTCCTGCATGAGATCTAACCATAGTCGTTCCCAATCCGACATTTTCTCTCTTCCATTCAGAGAGTCCTGGTAATTATTCCATCTCTTTGGAAGATCGAGGAGAGTAAGGCTCACCATATCATCATCGTTTTCCATTATTCCCACACTATCAAGCTCATCTCTGCAGGTGGTGAGCTTGTTCAGATATGTAGAAATAGTGTCGCCCTTCTCCATCTTGATTTTCCGAAGCTTATCCTTGAGCGCTAGTTTCCTCTGGTCTCTATTGTTCTAATATAGGTCTTTCAATGTATTCCACATTGAAAACAGAGTCTCCTTCCCATGGAGACTCTAGACAATATGGTCTCGAACTCCCTCTAGAAGAATCCTTCTCGCCTTCACCACACACTTCTTCCATTCAACCAACTCCTCTGCATTAGTTGCAGCTAGCTTGGGGATTTCTTGATCAATGAAATCCTTCAAGCCACTGTCTTCTAATACCGCTTCCATGCAATCCTTCCATGCTATGTAATTCGAGTTGCCATCTAGAGCATACTCGAATCTCAAGCCATTGAATGCCATTGGTGAACTTTGAGGTGTGATAAGAATTTGATTTTGTACCTGCAACCACGAACTTCAAACTTCGAACTTCCCTTCTTAGTATACTGCTCATGGCTCTGATCACCTTTTCTCTGATACCATGTAGAAAATTCTCACTGTAGATTAACCTGATTATGCAATATAACTAAAGCAAAATACTTAATCTACTTCTACAATCAAACTTGCGGAAGCTTAATCGATTTGAGCAAGATCAAATAGAACACATATAATAGAGAAGAAGAATCAATATACATGAAACACAAAAAAATACTCTGGGGAAAGCCTCAGCTAAAAACCCCGCTATCTGTATTATCATACAAGTGGAAATATCTTAGGATTACAAACAACTTTAGCTCTCACAACTATCCAGCTCTCAGTAAAATCCCTCACTGCTGCTTATAGACAGAATAGACAACTCATATGCCTTCTCCTCTATCGTCCAAGCCTCCTATTTCCTTGCGCAGTTTTCCTTGGGTGCTCCAGCTGTAACCTTTTGTGACACTGATCTCACACACTGCTCCAATACACTATAAAATTGTGCAAATCTCAAGGAATGAATTCCTTTTGCATGCAAGAGATTTTCTTATAGGAAAATTCTTGCAACTGATAGTACACTATCCCTGCTTTTAATCTCAATTGGGTCTTTGTCTGAACTCACATGCTTGACTTATTTATGAGAGAATATTAAGTTATCTAGAGTACACTATTTTCATGCATGCATACATTAACTGACTGAACTCACAATTAGTTCCTCAAACTGTTTGAAACTAATTTAATTGGACTTAACTCAATTAACTGAGCTAACTAATTAAAACTCAAATACAACTCATCCTTATCTCATTAATTAAGGGATAACTTCCTTAATTTAAGGGATAACTTTTGTATGACTTTACAAAGACTTCTAGCTTGAATTTCTCCAACTAATTAACTCAAGATGAATTAATTACTTATTTTTCAAGCAGGTGGTGAGACTAAATTCGAATTTTAATTCTCAATTTTAATTCAAGGACACATTAAAATTGGAATATTCTTGTTGCCACATTTCAACAGCAGGTTACACCACACTAATGTAGGTTACACCCCACTATATTAAGTTACACCCCACTACAGTAAGTTACACCCCAATGATGTTGGTTACACCTCATTGTTGCTAGTTACACCTCTTTGTTTCTGGTTACACCTCATTATTGCTGGTTGCACCCCACTATATATGATCTCCCACTAATTCCTCCACCAGTTAAAACTAGTTTAACTGAATTTAACTCAGTTAGACTGAATTAAATAATTATAACTCAAAATTAACTCAACTAGTGCTCCTAATTGTAGGAGACACTCTACATGACTCTAGTTAGACCCGCAACTCAAATTAACTGAGCTAAGTAAGTCAAATTAACTTAGTTAACTATTACAAGTTTTCATGAGATGTGGAATTACAATTTAATTCAAGAACAAATTAAATTAGGATTTTCTTGTTGCATTTTCAATACTCCCCCTCAACAAGAAAGGGATTATCTGCTACCTCGATTCGCCTCTATGAAACTTGAATTTGCATCTTGAGAATTCCTTTGTCAAAATATTTGCATCCTGCTCCTCAGAAGGAATGTAATCTAGCAACATGATTCTGCTCTGCACACAAACTCGTAGATGGTGATACCGAATGTCGATATGCTTGGACCGATCATGAAAAAATGGATTCTTAGAGAGTTTGATACAAATCTAATTGTCACAGTAAATCATTGTAGGATCCATATGCTAACCAAATAACCCAACAAGGATCTTCCTCATCCATATAGCCTCAAAAGCTGCTTAACTAGCAACCATGTACTCTGCTTCTACTGAATTGAGTGCAACTATTCTCTACTTCCTGCTGTACCAAGAAACTGCTGCTGACCCAATACTGAATATTCCCCCTGAGGTGCTCTTCATGTCGGATGGACTTCCTGCCCAATCTGCATCTGTTAAGCCATGAAGCTGCACTCCCTCTATTCATTTGTACCAAAGACCAAACTGAGTGGTGCCTCTGAGGTATCTCAACACATATTTATCTCCCTTCCAATAAAATTTGGTTGGATTAACCATGTCTTGACTAAGTTGGTTAACTGCAAAACACATGTTCGGTCATGTGTTCACCAAATACATAAGTGAACCCACCAGATGTCTATTAATAGTATCCTCCACTACTTCACCTGAAGTAGCATCATCCTTCCTCCAATTACTCGCTAAAGGAGTCTCCATGTGGAACTTCTTCAATATCTCATTGGCATACTTTCCCTGAGAGACAAAAAGTTCCCCATCTCCTTGCCATACTTCCATAATAAGAAAGTAATGCATGAGCCCCAAGTCCTTCATCTCAAATTCTCTTAAAAAATCCTCTTTGCAAGATTTTATCAGATTCTTATCACCTGTTAGAATAAAATCATCTACATATAATACTATAATCAACAATTTACCTTCAACCACAATATGGTAAAGGTTCACATCTCCTTCACTTTTTGTGAAGCCGAACCCAGTGAAATAACTATCAATCCTAGTGTATCAAGCATGGGGTGCTTGTTTTAGTCCATACAATGCTTGCTTGAGTCTGCACACATGCGACTCTTTGTTGAAGGTATCAAATCCTTCCGACTCCTTAATATACACCTCTTCCTCAATCATACCATTGAGGAATGTTGTCTTCACATCCATCTGATGTATCTTCCATCCCATCTGCATTGATAGTGCTAGAATAGATATGATTGAAGAGTACCTTGATACTCGAGCAAAGGTCTCATCGTAATCAATTCCCTCCACCTAAGAAGATCCTCTGGCCACAAATCTGGCCTTGTGTTTCTCCACGCTCCCATATGTTGGTTACTTTACCTTGTAAAGCCACGGGAACTCATCACTAACTTGTCTATTACGGTTGGGACCAATTCCCAAACACTGTTTCTAATAATGGATTCATACTCCTCAACCATGGCATCAATGCATACTGGTTGATGCACTGCTTCCTTGAATGAGGATGGCTCAACCTCTATACTCTCACTCATCAAAGCCATGTAGCCAGTGTACCAATCTGGTAACTTCCTTTGGCTACGTTGTGATGTGGGTGCTACCATATTCTCTATATCATCATGCATTAATCGGTCAGCCTCTCTAGTGCGGTTCCTTCCATCTCTAGAAGTCTCTGCATGAGTGTGTGCTTCCACTCTCTGCTCCTCTAGATGTGGCTGCTCCGCATCATCTTAAGGTTCCTCCTTTGGAGCTAAAATATCCTCATCCACACGTAACTAAAGCTCCTTCTCAAGGGAACATCTCATGGCCTTCCCTTCATCGAACTTCACATCTCTACAAACCACTGCCATCCTATTGGATGGAAGGTACACCAAATAGGTGTGAGGTGTATCAGTGTACCCCACAAATATGAACAAACTCAGTTGTTGGCTCTATATTTTTCTGTGCATCCTTGGTAACATGATAGTATAATGATGAACCAAAGATCATGAAGTGTGCCACTTCTGGTTTCTTACCTAAAAAATATTCTTTTAGTGTACTCATCCTGAGAATTTAATGAGGGTTGTTCTGCAAATAAACAATTGTGTTGCATGCTTGAACCAAAAAGTGCAATGGTAGGCCTTGATCATGTAACATCACTTGTGAAACTCCCACAATACTTTTTTTCTTCCTTTTATTCACCCCATTTTGCTATGGGTTATGAGGTGCTATTAACTCCCGTCGAATGCCTTTTGATGCACATAAGTTATTGAATTCATTAACACATATTCTCCACCATTATCACTTTAAAGGTCTTTAACTTTCCTGCTAATATCTTTCTCGACAAGTGGTTTAAATTTTAAAAATTTAGCGAACGTTTGATCTTTCTTTTGCATGAAGAAAATCCAACATTTATGAGAAAAATCATCAACAAATATTACATAATACCTATGCTTGGCCATGGAGGCTATCAAAAATGGTCCACACACATCTGGGTGAACTCGTTCAAGGATTTCTTGTGCTCGTTTGTCTTTATCATGAAAGGAAGCTTTAGTGTATATCCCCAATGCACACCCTTTGCATGTGTCTCTCTACTCTAGTGTACCCTTGGGAAGTCTTGTAGAAAGTTGTTGCATGATCTTCAAAGTTTCATGGTTCAAGTGACCCAATATTCTATGCCACAACTCACCGATGTCTCAGCGTTCCAACTGCTCTGCTTTAGTGCTCAAAGAAACACAGTATTCTACATCCAATTTGTAGAGGTTCTTCGCCTAAACCCCGATCTGCTTTACCTGTCCTGAACCTATGTGACGAAGGAAAGCCTTTCTCTTCCTAAATATCACATTTTAACCATGCTCCTCCAACATGGCAACTGAAACCAAATTCTTCTTTAAACCTAGAACATGCATGACATACTTTAATTTGACAAGAGTACAAGACTCCCTCTGAAAGGTAACAATACGATGTCAGTTGTGTTATACCTCCCATTATCTCCTAGCTCGATGTGCACCTGGAGGTCCTTCTCCTCCAAGTCAATGAATAAATATTTGATTTTGGTCATATGGAATGAGGCTCCACTATTTAGGTACCACACAGTACCCATCATCGATGTCACCATGTAAGAAATGAGGGTGAAATCCAACTCGATTTGTGAAGAAAGAGCTTCACCTACCGATCCTCCCGAGGAATTCTTATCGGCCTTCTTGTGCGAACACTTTGTGGCATAGTGTCCCAGCTCGTGACAATGAAAATATTTAATCTTCGATAAGTCCTTCATCTTGCCTCCCTTATTTGAATCTGATTTGGAATGGGATGACTTCCCCTTCCCTTTCTTCACATTTCCAACTAAGGCACAATTCTTCTCATCATCTTGCTTGGATGAGGATCCATCTCTGGTCTTCCGTTGAATCTCTTCTTGTATCAAGTCATAGCACAATTTATCCCACTCTGGTAGCTTCTCCCTCCCATTAACCGAGTCTCGGAAATTGTGCTAGCTCTTGGGAAGTCCTCGAAGTGCTAGGCTCACATATCATCTTTAGCAACTATAACATCGACACCTTCAAGCTCATATTTAGATTGGGTGAACTTAGTCACGTACTTCGGTATTGAGTCAACCTTCTCCATCTTGATCTTTTTGAGCTTGTCCTTTAGTTCCAATTCTTGTGGTCACTATTATTTTGAAACATGTCTATCAAGGCCTTCCACATTGCAAATGGAGTTTCCTTACTATGGAGGTTCGAGACGATATGATCTCGAACTCCTTCTGGGATAATCCTTTTCGCCTTTGCCACACACTTTCTCCACTCTGCCAGATCTTGAGGATCAACTGGCTTGGAAATATCTTTGTTTATGAATTCGTTAAGCATGTTTTCTTCCAACACTACCTTCATCTTTTCCTTCCAAGCAATATAGTTCGAACTACCCTCAAGGGCATATTCGAGTCTCAATCCATAGACGACATCCTATTGGCTCTACAGTATGATACTGCAAATTCGATTTTTCTTGCAAAAGACAAACTCATATTATGCTCTTTGATAGTCATTTCAACTTTGATACCATGTAGAAATTCCTTGTAGATTCAAACTGCTAATTGTAATTTACTAAAACAATATAATTGAATATACTCTACTTATTACCAGAAATAATAAATGATCGAAGAAATCATGAAGCATATAAGAGAAACACTTCAATCACACATAACATAATGATTTCCTTTGGAAATCCACAACTAAAACCCCCTGCTATCTATATACTGCATTAATAAAAAAATAAGAAGATTACAATGCTTTTCTCAAGCCCGAGCAACCTCTGCACTATCTCTATCTATCTCACTGCTTCCCACACAAGCTCAAGCCAATACTTAGCCAATTTTGTTT